>KN483797.1:59183-110031 GCA_000787095.1 Periophthalmodon schlosseri | reverse complement strand
GGAGGAGAGGGGGGGAGGAGGGGATGAGGGGCAGTTGGTTTGCGGTGCCACGTTTGCATCACAGAACTGTAATTCCATTCAGGGCCCAGGAGCAAAGCTGGCACCAGAGCAGTACAGTCAGTTTTCCACGTGTCGACATGTTTACAATAGGAAGTACTCGTGAGTGTAGGATTAGAATAAGGACATGTTCTAATGAATAGGGAAAGGGTCCTTCAGGTGTAGAGACTGTTACCAGTATTGTTACAGAAGTTTACTTTTGTATCTTCAGAAAGTGGAGTTATGTCTTTTCTCACCCATTTTTTATTGTCATTTTGCAGTTACAACAAGCAACAACTACACACAAACAAAAAAGAAAAAAACTTAAAATCTTAATCTTAAAGAACAAATATTATGCATGACTTGTATTGTTATTGGCCTTTTAACATGGTCTTGAGTATCTTTTCTTTTCAACTGCATGATTTAGAGCTTAAAATAATGCCAATAAAAGAGTGCTTCCTATACTCTGACCTGGTGCAGCTTGCCATCTATTGGCAGAAGAGGGAATTATCACATCGAAAACAATTAATGTAAGTAATGAGGAACATGCCAGGCCATTTAATGAGAAGCGTGCAGCAGAAATGAATGCAATTTGACAGCAGAAACGTTTAAATCGATTTATGGACTGAGCAACTGGCGATAATTTATGGATTTTATGGAAACCACAATCCCGGGAAAATTCAAATGAAGTGTTTGGTTAGGCTCAGAGGCAAAGGACTTTTCACCAAAACCAGCGTGAATGAAGCTAAATACAACTCCAGGTATGTTTTTAATAAGGGAATAATACACAATAATAACACCATGTGGGGTTGGTGGTTTGAGTCCGGCTGCAAAAGTGTCCTCCAATTTCAGCAGAATTTTAGTGTAATCTTCTTTTGAATGGCCAGAGATGAACAACAGTAGGCTTAGACAACATTCTTGTCTATTTGACCTCCCTGGTAGACCCTCACAAAAGTAAAATAAATAAATAAAGTTATTGTATTATTTATTATATTTTTGTATAGTACTTTATATTGTTTTGAATAGAACTTTGACTTGTTTTTGAATATTTGAATGGATGTATGGAAAGCACTTTGCTTCAGTTGTTGCTCTTGTCATTGGGCAAGACATTTCGCTCCCCTTAATTCCATTGTTTGTGTACACTGTATGAATTTGTATCATGTTGGTACATTAGAGTTATTAGTGTAACTCAGATGAACCCCTCCCCCCAGCACCAGTGCCTGGCTGTACCCCATTATAACACTGTGAATGCAGCATTCCAGTGCGTATGAAACCAGGAAATGGCACGCGATTAATTGGACCCATGCAGAGTCACTAAACAACAACTTTCTCTGCTATTGTCACGACTGTTATTACCAAAGGAACACAGCTGAATCTTCACATGCAAACAGTGTGTGATGTAATCAGAGAAACACACATATTGTGAATGAATCAAAGTCGTGTCTAGGGAGACAAAGAAGCTATAAAAGTGTAACAAAATAAGTGAACTCAATGACCCTGGTAGTGTTGTGAGTTGGCAGTTCTTTTGTAGCGCTTGGGGCTTTCCAGATAAAAAAATGTCAGTTTAACACAACAGCTGTGTATTTTCTGGAAAGTAAGTCTTTCCAACTGTAGGTGATTAAGTTTCATGTGAACCAGGGAATGTTATTATGATTCCCATTTTAAATGCACCTGCAGTGAAGAATGTTTTGGTGAACATTTTTGTACGAAGCCTCTAAAGTACTCTAAAAAGTTTTAAAATTAAACAATCTTTAGCAAACAAGATATTATCTTGTCCAAACAAGACATTATCTTTTCTGAACAATATTAAGTTTTATTATTTTAGGGGACTTTAGGGGCTCTGTAGATTTGCCAAAAATGACAAAATAAAAAAAACAAACAAACATACATACAATGTTTTTCCACTACGTCTGTGCCTAGGTATCAGTTTGTAATTCAAAAATAAATAAATAAATAAAATGTTCCCTATAAATAAATAAAATGTTCCCCTATAAACTAGCCTCCTTTCATCCATCAGGGGTCTTTTGGATGTTGACAAATTTGACAAATCTGATGCCAGATGCCCTTCCAGCCGCAACAATCTATATAATGTGACCGGAACTAACTATTTCAGTGGAATATCTTGCCCATAGACACAACAGCTGTGTGAAACTTGCAAGATTTTATTTGACCATGCAACGTGTTTGGCGCTGTCATACACAATAAATGTATTTTAAATGTATTCATATTCAAATTCATCATCTCTTTGTGTATTTATTTTGCATGTACCAAGTTTTTTCTAGACTAGAAAATAATAGCATAAAATGTAACACTTTTTTCTCATGTATGGTCAAATACAGTCATGTTCTCTTTCGCAGAAGAAACCACAACTGTGCCTACTGGACAGCTTTCCATCTTTCCACAGCACTGTTTGTAATGTGCCAGTCACTATGGCAACGGGGGCATCCAAATACAGGCACAATGACAAATGCTGAACATTGTATATATGTGTGTGTGTGTGTGTGATGTTGCATGTGAGCGCGCACGGTGGGTCAGTGAGGTTCAGACTTTGTGGTAACATGAGACCACGACCAAGCAGCCAACCATCAGCACATTCCTATGGGCCTCAGGCTGGGCGCTACAGTGTCAAAATATATAACTCTGCAATAAAGATACCAGCAACTAAACATAAAATCTGTAATCAAAGTTCTTTTATAATTCACTACCTTAACAAAAAAAAATGTTTTTTAAGAAGGCTATGATGCATGTCTAAGTTTATATATCTGCAGGCAGTAGTGGGAAGGGTAACCAAAAACTACTCAAGTAAGCATAAAGTTACTTCTATATAATATTACTCAAGTAGAAGAAATTACTCAAGTAAGAGTAAAAAAGTATTTGGGGAATCTATTACACAATTAAAAGTAACTGCCTGAATGTAATGTGATTTACTATTTGCAGTGAATGTAATTTTAAGGACAAAACATTAAATAATGCAAAAAATCTGGTATTTTCAAATGACAGACCACGAAAATGAGAAAAACTGAATCATATCAGAAGGCGTAGTGCAAGAAACATAAACCTTCAAATTATTTAATATTCTCAACATAAAGCTTTTGTGTTGTTTTATAGACTTACTAACAATGGGAAAAGTAGGGGAAACTTTTACTCGAGTAAAGCCCGCCACACACTACAGGATGAGTTGCCTGATTTAGGACCTGATTTGACTGACCCAACTTTGGATCTTTGTATGTGATTTTAAGCCGTTGTGCTTCTCATTTGTGTAGTTTCAGTGTGACTCTAAGCTGCTTTGTCATATTGTTACCACAAAACATGAGTGACAGACACAGAGGCACAAGATACAAACTCGGGAAATAGTGAAAATAATAATTAACAACTTTATTACTCACCTTGTTCAGCTCAAAGTGTTCTTTAAAAATTAAAAGGCGAGAGTAGATCCTCACACAGCGAGGATCGCGGTGAAGCTGCTGCAGATTAGTGGTAGTGACTCTACTTCCTGTAATTTATCCCCAGGATTCTGTGCATTAAAAACATTCATCTGAACTATTGCACCACATTTCACAAATGATAATAATACAGTTTTGACTAGACTGAACTCAAATACAATGCTCTGATCTTTTGAACAC
This sequence comes from Periophthalmodon schlosseri, assembly GCA_000787095.1. NCBI lineage: Eukaryota > Metazoa > Chordata > Actinopteri > Gobiiformes > Gobiidae > Periophthalmodon > Periophthalmodon schlosseri. The sequence goes on along the minus strand of KN483797.1, from coordinate 106,372 downwards.
TTTAGAATTTCAAAGCGAATCGTTTTACTCTTGACAGGAAACAGCTGACATGAAGTGCGCTGATAACTTTTAGCCTGCGGTGCGCTGTCTCTTCGCTGCCATATCCCGCTGAAGTCTTTGTGCTCAGAGATTTAAAATCTCATCTGATTCTCCTCGTGTCTGTGGTCTGGGCTTTTTGATGCATGTTTAAAAATCCTGTAGAAATCATTTAGAGTACTGTTACAGAGTCATTATTACTCAGATAGGAGTAAAAGTATGGTGTTTTATGAAAAAGTTACTCAAGTAAATGTAACTGAGTGAATGTAACGTGAGTACCTACTACCCACCTTTAAAATATATACCTTTATAATCATATATTTGGATGGTGGTTATACTAAATGTTGACAGGAGAATTTACTCCCCACAAGAATTGTTTGTGTACCCGTGACCCAGACTTTTCAAACAGAACAGAAAAGGCCTGTTGTGATGTGGCTCAACACCAGTTTAATAAGCCTTGTATAATCCTTGCTAGGCTCAGACTGTTGTTAGCATGAACTAGAATAAAAGCAGCTAAAAGCCACAATCATCACTGTGTAGTCTTTGTTAACTTAAAAAAAATGTTTTGGTTGCGGAGAGAAAAAGTGTACTGCATTTTGTGAGTGTAAAGATTTAGGCTTTTCATTATGGCCAACTGTCCAAATGCAAAACTGGTAGCATACAGGCTATCATACAAATGGATGCATGAAACGTAAAAGGCAAGCGCTACTATTTTTCCCATTAACTGGATTATAATTTATATAACACTGATTAGAGACCTACAATTTAAAACATTTAGTTAAAAATGAATTCAAGTCTTAAACAGTGCACTGCATCTGATGAAGGGTCCACCACCTGACCTACTTGTCTCCATCAAGATGCTATTGCTTTGCTTTGTCTGAAATGTTCCATAGTACTGCATTACACTTACAGAGACAAGCAGATAATGCCACCGGGCCAAGTTACATGTCTGATCTGTGGAGAGGCTAGCCCATGAGTTAGGCCTACGTCACACGCTTGCATTTCTGATACAGGAAATAGCCGAAACATGGAAAGCAAAAAATATTATATTTTGAATAGGCAAAATAGGTTAACCCTGTGCATGTTGTTCATTTTAAGTTATATACTAGTTTGGTTTTAAATGAGGAATAGAGAATGAGAACAATAATGACATTTCACTTGCTGAACTTCCTGACATCCCCACCCACACCTAAGCTCCACTGACTTTTTACTAGGCCAAACTGCTAAAACAAGACACATGACTAATGGTGATAGACTGGTCAAAAATGAATTTCTGCTTTCTGGATTTACACTTTTGTCCTCATTTGAATCATTGCATGCAACACCTTTACCCAACCAGCCCACCACCAAACACTTAGACCATCAGAAACTTTGAACTTCGATGGAGATGATAGACCTGCAGGAAAAAGCCCCAGGCAGCTGCTCTTTTTCGTCCATTCTTTACTCTACATTTTCAGTTTTGCCCACCCTTTTAACCATCCCACATCCTTCTCTCCTTCGCATGCACAGGGGAAAAACATTGACTCTGCAGTAATTACCCATCTGGATCTGTTCTTAATTTATTCACTTCACGGACGGTAAAACCGATTTGAGATGCCCTGTGGTTGTGTTCACCCAGATAGTTAGGTACAAGGCTCCACGCGCTTGTCGATATGCTTGAATTAAGATCCCGGGGTTGCCCAGAGTGACTGGGTTGGCGATTTGGGAGGTAGAAGTCGGAACGGTTTGACCGGAAGGTATTGGCTGAACTCATTTGAACCTGGAAAGAAGAGGGATATTTGTGGAGGGCATTTTATTCCTCATCAGCAAAGAGAACAAGGCGTGGCGGTGGGCTTTTGAGGCTAATGTTCCAAAACACACTTTATTTGGGGTTAGTCAATGGAACACATTACATAAAGAGGAGAATTATATAAACATGTAAATTGTCAAAAGCAGGAATAACCCTATACAATTTTAGGAACCTCAAAGGAAAAGCTTAGCTGTGTAGGTCTATGGTTGACTACAACAAAATATGGTATTAATACCTTTCAACTGATGTCACCAACTTTCCTTGGGCAGGTGAAGCTAACTGGAGGCACTGCTCTGTCTGAAGCTCTGTTACTCAAGTTAGACTTTAATCTGAGCCTTGTTTTAAACAATCTGATAGACTTTAATCTGAGCCTTGTTTTAACACAATCTGACCATAAAGAACTGGCTCAGCTAGAACTATAACAGGTGAGCTGATTTGTGCTATTAAGCATGTCCCTCTCAAATAACATTACAGTCACAACCTAGATACCATTAGCCAACAGTTTTTCAGTTAGTCATTCTCACTTTTTTTGTTGGCAATTAAGCAACTAAATGGGACCATGAATGCTCATATTGATCGCAGGTTTCTGAAAATATGCTAACTCATTTTCTTAGCCTGTCTTCTGTGTTCATAGCCTATTTAACCTCATGTTGCGTTGTATTGATGGGGAAAGCAACAGCAGTCTCAAAGAAGCTTGTAAGCCAAACTTTATTAATAAAGTAACAAATCATATCAATTAGAGGAAATAAACATATTCGTCTTTCATTTGCTTTAATTTGCTGTTTATACATGTAGAAACTTGGGTTAACATAAGACACCTGAACTCTAGTGAGGCTCTTCATTTAACAGATAACATGTTTGTTCGCCCACCACATTTACCAATGTCAACATAAACATCTTAGAATGTCAATCTTTAATTGGCAATCAATAGTATTTGTCAATCACAACAAATGTTGAAGACAACATATATTTCCAAGAAAGTGTATGCCAAATGCTTGTACCTAAAGCTAACAGTGCTTCAAAGATGTGGGACCATACAAAGGCATGTATCACAGGACTACATGACATGTGAATGACGTACATAAACTAACATGAAGATTACAGAAGGCACTACTGGCTTATTGAGTTTCTGATTCTGTGCACAGTGTCCGGTGCTGGTTGGACACCTTGTCAATATTCAAGTACTCTCCTCTGTGTAGTGGGAGTAGAATAAATTAAAGTTGGTTGAACTGCCCTGCAGTTGCATTGTGACTGATGGTGATATAGGGAACATATGGGAATAAGACATAAGGCAGGGCTGTGTATGTGAGGAGAGCGATTACCTGAAGTCTAACCTGAGTCCACTGTTAGTCTGTGAAATGAACAGCAGCAGTATGTGCAGATACACTTCCCATCAGGACATCAGGACACTAACACCGTTCTAACACTGAACTACATGGAAATATGGACAAATACAACACAAAACCCAAAGCCTCAAAAACATCCAACATTTCATTCACAAAGGGATTTCATACAAATCATATATTGCAACACCGTTCCATACAAAAATTACTGTACACTTCCCTGTCACTGATTGGTAGATCAGTCATCTATCACCATAAATGTGCTCTTTACCGAGGGGTCACTGGTTTATAAGTTGCTGGATGACTGTAAATTTTGGGATAGTACAAATCAAAACTAACCATTAATACCATACCATGGCCAAATACAAAACAACCCACTTTGTTTAAATCAAATTATTTAAACTTAGCTCAATTGCACATCAGTAGTTGATACCAATAACAATGGAATCTTCCATTACATATCTCTGAGGACAAGTGTTTGTACAAACTTTGCTGTCCAGCAACAATTGTGATCTTATAAAAGCAAACTCTGCAAGAGATTCCCTCAATTCAACTTGTGCAACATGCCAAGTCACACATGAGCACATTTGATCCTAAATAGTGGTCCTAATGATAGAATTGAACTGTAATTTAATCCCATGATGAGCGTTTCATCTGTAAAATGATTTTGAAATTTCCATGACTGTGACTTGACACTCTAAAATGTAATAGTGCTGATGTTTGGCCTGTAGCAGAGTCTTTGGCAGCGGGACCACAGTTACCTCCATAGTCTGTGAGAGAAGCCTGTGCTTGTGCAGGCAGAGGCTCAGGGCCGCAGGGTGGGCGGGGGTCGAGAGGGCGGGCCACAGGGCAGACCAGGAGGAGTGCGGGAGGGAGGAGGTCCTGGAGGCAGCTGACCACACGGGGGCGCTCTGGAGGGAGGGTTGGCACTGCGAGGCACAGAGGTGTAATCTGGAGGAGGAGGACAGGGGGCGCTGTTCTGAGTGCGGGGCGGGACCTTGGCCGTGGATTCATCCTTTACTCTGGTGAAGTTTATGCACCGACCCTGGTGAAAACAATGCAGAAGTGTAGGTATCACAAAATATATTGGTATCACATAGCAAACTTAGCTGTAACCATTATTCCTTTTTATTAGATTTTACTATAAAAGACACTCTATGTAACTTTTCCGATGGAGGGCAGGACACCTTGTTGTCTCAATGGCAGTGGTTCCCAGAGTAACCCCTATTAGTGGTACCAGTGTTTAAAGAAAGAAAGATTTACATAATTATAAATAGCTTTACTAATACATTGCCAATTATTACTATTATATCTTCTTGTTTTAATACAATTTATGCAGAAAACATTCTTGATCCCAGTACCTCTGGTACTGCTCTATGGAGATGTCATTGGTTTGCCTGGGTGTTCAACAATATGGTATAAAATGTATCTATCTCTATTGCTTGCTTCAATAGAGATAAAATGTATCTATCTCTATTGAAGCAAGCAGTAATGCCACTAATCAAGGTTACTGGTCTGATCTGTGAAAAGGCAACCCTGCACACAATATGATGCATGTTTAGACACATTTAGCAATAAACTGTAATGTAATAAATGCAATAGGTATGTTTAATGCCATGCAGTAGAAGATTCTCTAAAGAAACGTTACATAGTGTATCTTTAAGTTATTATTTATCACCTATACCTTATTATTTGTATGTGGAATTTGAATGAAACTGATAAATGTCCCAGAGCCTACATCATATCTACAGCTCAGGAAGACTGCAGAGCTGGTATGAATTTTTTTCAGGAAGAATCACATTTCATTCCATGGTTACTAGTAGAACATTCTAACCACAACCTGAGCTAGATTCACAGGGGGTTGCCCCTACCTCAGACACCTCCATTTGTAATTTAAAAGGCGAAATATAGTAACGTGCTATACCCTCAAACCATCAGGAACATGTTCCACTTAGTCCTTTGATATTGCACCATGACACAGAAACAACTGCCTGGGATAGTGTCATGCAGTTGTTTCCTCATAGTTACCATATGATTACTATTGATTTTATTGTCGCTCTTGAAAATGCATGATAGAGAATCAAGTGCTTGTGTCAGGCAATTGTTTCCCATGATTCTTAGTAATAATGTGCCTGATTGGATGAAAAGAGGTGACCCTTTCAGGAGCTTCTGTATTAGTTATTGCCAGTGAATATGCTATGTAAAGTGAATGGATTATAGTTTACAGTCTCATTTTTGTTCTTATTTAGCAGATTTTTACCAAACAATAATGTTAAGGAAGTGAATGGATTATAGTTTACAGTCTCATTTTTGTTCTTATTTAAGCAGATTTTACCAAACAATAATGTTAAGGGCATTTATCTTGACAAGAATACATTAAAATCAGGTACAGGCCCTTTAATAACTTAATTACCAAGAAGCTATTCAATGTAAAAACATGAAAGATAAAAATGCAGCATTTCGTGAAAGCATTGTCCTACTAAACTTTGAACTCCTTTATAGCAAACCGCAAACTGTTCTCCAATGTAAATGAAACTGGATGGTGAAATATGACCTGCACAGCAGAGACATGGAGATCAAGTCCAACCATGAAATTGCATGTAGTATATAAAAAATGTGCTGAGCTATGTATTAAAGATGCTAGATTATATATAATATAAGAGGCAACGTTGGAAAGATAAATACTCAAAGGATGCTAATCTTTCAGTGTAGCTAGTAAATTACCATCTTTAAGTACCAATAAAGACTGGATTTGTAACTCGTAGCAATGTCAAAGTAAGATAGTATGTAATGGAAATGTTTGCTTTCCTATGCTAGGTGTTAAGTATTAGCTAAGCCAGGGCTAGCCAGGGCCTTTTTACTTTGTGGCCAAGCTAGCAGACTGGAGGAAAAAAACAAAAAAAATCAAAAACAAAACAGTTTTAAGTACTCATTAGGGCAATGGCTTCTTGCCTATTTCTCCTCAATTGACTTTAAAGGGACTTATACTGTATTTCAAGTCCATTAATGCTTTTTCCATATGGTCCGTCTATCACGTAAAAGCAGGTATTTGTGGAAAAAAAGAAACTATGCATTTTGTTGGATGAGAACCATATGGAAGCAACTCCCAAATACATATTTTATCCAATCAGATATGTTGTTGGATGAGAACCTTGTGGAAACTGATTGTGGAATCCCAGACAGTTATTTCTCTGCCATGGTTCAACATCAGAGTGTGGGAAGGTATTACGTTGGTGGAGCTAATGTCAATTCAAAAACATGGTTAAAAAGTGGGTACAGGTGTCAAGTTTACATGAATTGATTCAATTGATATTAACAAATATGAATTTATTACTGAATGTATAAAGTATAATACTCGCTTTAATGGCAAATATAGACAGAACTGGAAGATGGATTTCCATGTTAGCGTTTGCCCAACAACCAGTGAGCTATTGGTTCAAACCTTGAGGACTGTTGTTTTGCCCCTGAGCAAGACACTTCCCTCCCATAATTCACTGTATAAAGCCTGACTGATGTGTCTAAAGGTGTTTTCTTTCTTCTTTCTTACAACACTGAGCAGCCTACGTGATAGTTAGCTCCAAGCTGTATTTTTATATTAAACATTTGCTTGGACTTGGAAAAACCACAGTTGTCAGTCTTCACTCCCCCAGGTCTACAGCTCCACAGGGTCATAAGAGTCTGGTGCATGTGTGTGTGTGTGGGTGCGTGTGTGTGTGTGTGCGTGTGTGTGTGTGTGTGCGTGTGTGTGTGTGTGTGTGAGCTAGCCTGGAACTACCTCCCAGAAGAGAATCAACTTCATGTGAACAGGGCGGATTAGAGTCCAAGTAGAATGACTTTGACATTCATATGATGTCAGCATAATGGATGTGGTTAAACAACTGCAATTTGCTGTATCAAATGTATTATAATTTTAGCTGTATAATCATGCTAAAATGCTATTGGATGGACACTGATGCCAGGATGTAGTACAAATATTTTTCTGTGTAAACAAAATGGTTTCAATGAGAAGTGGAAAGTAACTAAATTCTCTAAAAGTAAAATACTAATTGATACTAAAATTAGTATCAAAGCTAGATACTCATTTGTGCAAGTACTGATACTGCAAAAAATCACATTAACATTTGAGCTTTCCTGAACAGTTTTAGTGTAATTTTGAGCTTTATCAAAAGTATAGTATAGTATAAGATCTCATGGTAATGTAAAGAATGTACTACTGTGTATGTAAATATGTTAACATAATCGGTACTGAGTATTGAGTCAATTTGAAATCAAGTTTGAAATTTTAGTATTGGGACAACACTAATTCACTGATGTTTTAATGTGTACGGTTTTATTGTTTGTTATTATTTATAAATGTGTGTTTATTAATTGTTTTGTACAGTGTCCTTGTGTGCCCAGAAAGGTGCTTTTAAGTAAATGCATTATTATATAATAATTGCTATTTTATATTAGTAATACTTATATGTTATAGGGGCAGAAGTAGTAGCTAAAGTAGTTCATATGGTATAGGTGATGTTCTTGTTATGGGATATTAAAGCGGACCTATTATGCAAATTCTACTTTTTAAAGCTTTTAACCATCTTATAGTTGTTTCCCCTTCTCATTTAACCTCTCAAAGTTGTATTTGGAGTGATTCATGCATGCACTTTTTCACTGCCGCACTTTCACCAATTTTATTTTCTTAATTGGTGATACGTATAGGATTCGGCAGTGTCACATAGTCATTTTGGTACAAATGAAAAAAAAAAAAAAATTGCTACCCATGGCGTGATCTCTTTGTTGTGACAACAACAGACTTGCTTCTTTTATTAAGTAGTTATTGTGATTTAAATTGGCCAAATTATAACATAATGATCCACAGGTGTCACAGATATAGTGGACACAAGCACAATATATCTCCTTTAATACTACTTGTTACTAGTTGAAGAAACAGTATCATAAGTAGTTCTCAGCAAATTGTTAGTAATACTCAGTAATCATTATTTGAAATTAGTACCTTTAATTAGTACAGTTGCATCTGAAGTCTACAACTCTTCGGCTATGGATATGAGTATGGGAATAGCCTACATGTGTTCTGACTTGGTGAACAAATTCCCCTTTTTATGTTGCATCTTTATAGCATTCCTTCTTAACCAGAGCTATAAGGAACTGCATTTGTGCCTATAGAGTTTAACAGCACACACCGCAGACAGAATGGAGGCTAATGTTTGTGGCGGACGTCAGTATGTAAAATGCATTACTTCCTAAGGCGCTAAGCTGTTGTTGATTTGAGCAAATTTCATTTAGATTTGTGTATATAGAGGAACCACACATTGGCATTTATATTGATTAAGGATAATGACCCAAACACAAGCAAGAATGGCTACAGTTTCAGCTGTGAAACTAGGCCAACTTTGATTGACATGTACTGTGTGTTTAGATTCACGTTTTCGCTCTTTTTTAGGTGGAGACTGCAGCCCTGAAAAGTTTTAGCCTCTTTGAAACAAAACTTCACACCCCCTGGAAATGAGCAGGCCTGTGAGACGCTGAGGTGTTTCTGCTGCCTGGTAACTGAACCACAAATGACTTGATGGAGCGACATCACTCCAGTGGGAAAAGAAGCCCAGTGGGCATGCACTTAGTCATGAAAAAGTTTGCCGCCAGAACTGAAAGCTGTGAAATAGATTTACTAGAGAAAGTAATCCCAATCACAACAAGACATTGTGAAACCCTAACCATTTTCCTGAACCTGACCTGCACTCTAGCCTTGTTTCCACTGGCTTGCTTTGGAGTGGATCGGTCCGTGCCGCAAGTGTCTCCACTGTCTAAAGTGAACCGTACCGCCCTGTCTGAGGGGTCCGAAGTGAACCCTGGAGGATACTAGCTCCCAGAGAGGGCCAGGGTGATACGGATCGCTTTAACTAAGGCTTGGCTACACAAGAAACGAGATGGTTGGACAAGAGAGAACGGACACTCATGACTTTAAAAAGCAGATATAAACATAAAATAATAATCTCTCACTGCTGACTTGATCTTGTAATAAACCGCCATATTTCCAGTGATTCTTTATATGTTGAGCCAAAATGCTCCACAGAACAAAGCACGAACAGCTGTTTCCTGTTTATGGATGCATGATATTCACTTAAATAAAGATATTATATTTCCAGTACGTAAAGCATCTAACATAAGCCTAGCCTAATGCATTACATAAAGAGACGCTAAAATGTTTTGCAAAGGTGCAGAAGCACAGATAAATGAAACAAATACAGAAAAAGCTGACAATAAATAAAATAAAGCAGTGTAGTGTTTACGCTAGTTTCTTCTCACAGCGCCACTAACTAAATGTATTTTTGTGAATTGCTGAAATCGGCCTAATGATTAAGAGTATCATTCAAATAAGATTTAGATTTTATTTATGAAGAAAACATGAGTTATATTTGGGTGACATCAGTGTCTCATGGAGCAGAGCCCTGTCCCTGGACTCGAAGCTGTGCCTGAAGCATGGAAACACAACTCGGCTGGAGGGAGCCGCACCAAACAGACCCACTCCAAAACACCCCCAAGTGAACCCTGCCAGTGGAAAAGAGGCTTATGTAACGAGAAGCATGGGGTGGTCATGGGATGACCAGAACCATGCTTCTCAATGCAGATATTATTGTTTTGGCTAAAATATTCCACAGCATCAAACATTCACATCCACATTAAACAAAGCCATCTTGCATTTGTTTCAATTGCAGGTGTTTTATTGCTCAAAATACATTGAAATACATGTACTGTTACTATGAGTGGGCTCTGACATGGGACACCTGCTTGTTTCCATAGAGACAGAAACATTTCATGCTTTACTGTAAAGCAACAACAGCGCAACAAAGACAAGCAGATGATGGACCTTCCACCGGAAAAGGTAGTGCACCTTTATCTTTAACCATAACCTTAATTTTAATGTCTAAACCTCATCACACCGATCACAGCAGAGCGTCCTTCAATGCTCATAAATATGGGTGTGGTCCTTAAACCTAAAACACGTGTGTGCAGAGTTCGTCACAGCTAGCATACAGGAATATATTAAAGCTGACATATCAAGCTGCAAGGATGTGTCCCACTGCTTTCTTTTCACTTTATGACGTCTAATGTAACACATGTGTCCATTTTGTCTTTATGCGAGGGACATTAGGAAAGAGAAATTCTAGCTAGCTCAGACCACACCACCATAACCCAAAAACTCTGCAGAGGAGACAAGGGCATGTGTGATCTGTGACTAGAGACACAAATCTGGACACAATAATGGGTTTATGAGACCGTTTCTTCCCTCGGGCCATATATTCACACTCACACCCAAAACCTAATACATCATAGTCACATTTCCTCGCAATAAACCTACAATTTATTTTCTGTCTACCCAAGCAGAATGACGGCAGAATATTGCAGGGCAGGGAAAGATACCAGATTTGTAGAAAAAGTGGTTTTGAAAAAAGAATGTGACACTTTTTTTTTTTTTTTTTTTAGTGCTTCCAAAATCTTTCTAAAACTCAAGATAAGGGCTGCAAAGATTAATCGGAATAATTGTGTCTAGTCGACGATTGAAATTTTCCTTATCGGATTTTATATATTCTATATACAGACTCGACAACACATACCAAAACACTTTTTTATAACAGCATTCTTATTGAATCAAAATGTCAAAAAAGAAAAAAAAAAATTTCTAGAAGCCTTCAGTCACCATATTTCAATGGTTATTTGGTTTCAAAGAACAGAAATATTGGTTTCATTAGTCAATAAATCAAAAAAATAGACTAGTCGACTCCAAAAATAATAGTTGGTTGCAGCCCTACTTAAGACTGTGAGTTAGATACACACTAAAATGCAAAATGTTGTTCCTTTACTGACCCCTTGTGGCTAGAGTTGGAATCTTGCAATCATAAATTTACGATTAACGGCAATGCTAGTTCAAATGGTGTTCCAGTTCACGTACAAATATGTTTTCCTTTTTGTGTCCCAGGTAGTCATAACTGAAATATAACTTTTGCTAACAGACAACCATGAAAAGTAATAAACCCCCTGATTGCGCTCACGTGACATCACAACATTAAAGAATACCTAGAGTTTAAAACTGAGCTGGAGGACAGGTCTGAATTCTACGTTTACAATTTGTTGTTTAATTGTCAGATTTCAAATTTGCTGATCTGGTTTATGGTTGATATCCTAACTATAAATTACTGGACCTATCCACATGAAACAAAAACTGGCACAAAGATTAATATGTCAAGTGTGTGGAGTCAATCCCTAACAAATATGAATAGAATTATATGTATCTGTCTTCCATCTGAAATTATGACATCATTAAATTCTAAATTGTGAACATAATAAGCAACATATACCCAAATAACGTTTTTATGCAATACCCACCCAGTAAATAAAACATATCATTGAAGTTAGATAGTGGCATATAACATAGTGTTACTCACGTGATCTCCAGGTTGAGGCCTCATCAAAGAGACTTGGTCATAGCCGCGACGGAACAGAGCCCAGATAGCATCCAGTTTACCCTGAGCAAGAGGAAATAAATAACCATTACACATCTAGCACACTAACATCTGATCTCAACTTATTTCCTCTTTCTAAATATGTGTGTATGTTGCTATTGACCATTTTAGGTGAACAAATATTCCAACACTGGGACTTTCCTGGTAAAATAAAGGCGATAAAAACAAGAAATATGACCAAATGTTGTAGTGTCTGATGACTTGCACTTTAGTGTAAAACTGATACTGAAATAACGCACAGATTTTAAGGTAATATTGTCAACTCTAAGTATTATAGATAAATTCCTAACATGTATATGGTACTGCAAACAGTGTCTCTATTATATATTTGCATTTGATTGCAGGGAATACAATTTTGTATTCATCAATATTTTATGTACATTATTATGATATCACTATGTTATTTTTAGTGATGAAAAAATATGGTTAAAATTATTAAAAAAGTGACCTTCAATTAAAGGTGCAATGCGTAACTTTCCTAATAGAGAGTACACCACCTGCTTGTTGAAGATGAAGATGAAGATACTACTGGTTTGCTGTCAGTGTTTCAGAGCATGGCATTAAACTTATTAATGGCAGCAAGCATGTGCGCCATTGGCTAACAGGCCAGATCTGTGGAGAGGTGACTCCGCTCACAGTAAGAATCCAGGTTTTATTAAAGGTGCGCTCTGTAACTTTTCTGGTCTTCATGGAGATGTTTTTGTTTTGTCTGGAATGTTCTACAGTATGGCATTGAACTTGTATATCTTGCAATTCATTCCACTGTGTGTTTTAACTGGTTTAATTATACGTTTATAAACATGTATTTTTACTGTGAATAGGTTGCCTCTCCGCAGTTCTGACCTGTAACCTCTTGTCTCAATGGATGGAAATAGATAAGTTTAATACCATGCTGTGTAACAGTCCAGGCAAAGCAATACAATCCATGGAGACAAGCAGTGGGCAGACCCTCCTCCGGCAAAGTTACATAATGCTCCTTTAAAACACCCATAATGAATAAAAATGCCGTACTGTGGGACATTCCAGGTAAACCAACAATTCATTCACTATTTTACCCGTATCATGACGCATAATACATTCATCTTGTGCACAGTGACATATCCGTGAACCTCTTCCTCTCATGTAAACTTACTTAGTGTTAGCGTCACTGCCCTACTAACTGTACTACACTGTCCTTCTCCTTCATACTGCACATACTGTTTCCATAGCAGTGAGTAGCCCTACTGTAGACTCTTAAATACGCCCTATGTTGTTACAAAGGGCTTCATTGTGTAATAAAACAACAAACAGGGCTGACGCCAAATCTAATACCTTTAATTATGTTCCAGAATATATTATAGGACTCTGTTGTATTTGGGGTTTATGCAACTAATTAGACTGTATAAATATGTCCACAACAGCCTTTAGTCTTCCCTGCTGACTTGTGAAACTGTTGCGGCGTCTTTAGTGAACTTCCAACTGGGTTTTTCAGGCTCCTTTGCGAGTTCACACCTCAAATATTTAAGAATATCAGGGCAGCAAAGCAAGAATGTACAGTAGCAAAACCACTGCTAACTGATTTGACTGATATGCATTTTTTCATGGTTGATGCTGATACTGATTATTTGAGATTCAGAGCAACAAATAGCCAATGAGCGATGATTATTTTGGGACGACTGTCTATACTTTACACAGTTCTACAAAATAATATTATAATAAGACAAATAGTCAATAGTAGAGCAGTGCCTTTGTTCAAATAAACCTTTATGAATTTGTTTAACCAGGTGATGAGCTCAAACAAAATATCGCCTGATATATTGACCAACCGATAGGTCTACTAACGTCTTATATAGCTAGAAGTGGCAGAATAAAGGAATACATTTTTGGTGATGGGTCTGAACTTGTTGTCTTGCCATCACTATTTTTAAAGACTTGGATGACATAATATTTAGTAGTTTCTAAATAAAATATATCGCATTAACTGGTTCAGTGATGAATCTGTAGAATTTTACGACATATTATTGACAAAACTTCGACCATGATCCTTTGCTCTCTTTTAATCCAGCCAAAAAAAGGTATTGTTATTACACTTGATTAGTCATATCTTTTAAAATACAACAATACAACACCAACAATTACTGTATATATTGAAACGTGTCGTTTTTGAGAATCCGTAGCACATCTTTACAATCCCTGCAATATCACATTACATCTCATCAATAAAATACTGGCAATATTTTAATTTGTTGCATGTTGAACGCATGCTAACTGAAACCCTTGACCCAAAATGGTGGCATGTCATATACATAGTGCTCATAGTGCTTACCCGGATAGGCGTGTACCACTTCCGGCTCTGCGGCGGCTTCTTGCTGTGAGGTTTCTTGGGTTTGGGCTCATAGGGTTCATACTCCTGCTCGGGCATCTTCACCACAGCGTTCTTGGGTTTCTCCAGCTTGGCCCCTTCCTCTGTGGAGCCCTTCCCTCCCCAGCGCACCTACAGACAGCCAAAACCACAAGATTATAGCCTCTTGTAGGATAATGGTCCATGGACGGTGTTGGGAAGTAACTGAATTCATGTACTGAAAATATTCATATTCTGAATACTTCCAACTATTCAGAATACAGTACCCTGATTGGCCCATGTAACTGAATACGTTACAAAATATATTTTAATTTGGGTATTGAGTATTCTGTAACTAAATACATTTTCAAAGTATTCTTCCCATCACTGTCCATAGATACGACATGGAGAGACAAGTTATTCTTCACCTCCATTCGCTTGATCCCGCCAATGCCTCTGCCGCCGTAATATGAGGCATCCACGGTTGGCCATTTTTTCTTGGGAAGGCCATCGTCATCGTCATCAGATTCCTGCAAAGGGATACAATGCATGGACATAAGTTGCTTTAATAGCTTATAGATATTTAGGAAATATTTTGTTGTATGTACATTCAGAGTTGACACAGTGTAACTTATATTTTGCTTTGTAGTTATGGACCATTATAAAGTAAAGCAGCCAATCAGTGCTAACTTACAGGCTCAGGAGGGGGTGGAGGAGGTGGCTCTTTGATCACCTGTAAAAATCACAAACATGGCAATACAACAATTAGGGTAGATGCAAACCACTCATATTGCATTCAAGCTAACGCCAAAATGATATTCAATAAAGAGTAGCTGTGCCTATATACTCCTGTAACTATGAATTGTAGTTTACTGTTCTTATTGCAAGTTTGCTCACACTGGTTAATATGTTTATATTTGATACGATGAATAATATGATTTCATACACAGGGTGTGTTCACCACCCTGAAATAAACCAGGACTAGAACAGGACCAAACCAAGTCTACGACAGGACTAAACTGGACTTAAACCAGGACCAAACCAGGACAAAGGTGAATGCAGCTCTTTAAGTGGGCAGTACATGACATTTTTCATGAAATAAAGTTCAATTTGTCCTGCATCAGTATATTGCATAAACTAGAGTTTCATTCATCCATCCGTCCCGCTTATCCGGGGATGGGTCACAGGAGCAGTAATCTAAGCAGGGACTCCCAGACTTCCCTCCCCCTTGACACTTCCTCCAGCTCCTCCGGGGGGACCCTATGACGTCAAAGCATTCCCAGGCCAGTCTTGAGACTTGGTCCATCCAGCGTGTCCTGGGTCTTCCCCGGGGTCTCCTTCCAGTGGGACATGCCCGGAACACCTCCCTAAGGAGGCATCCAGGACGCATCCAGAACAGATGCCTGAGCCACCTCAGCTGGCTCCTCTCGACGTGGAGAAGCAGCGTCTCTATTCAGAGCTCCTCACCCTATCTCTAAGGGAGCGCTCAGCCACCCTATGGAGAAAACTCATTTCGACTGCTTGTATCTGCAATCTTGTTCTTTTGGTCATTACCCAAAGTTCATGACCATAAGTGAGGGTAGGAACATAGATTGACCGGTCAATCAAGAGCTTTTCCCTTTGACTCCTTAGCTCCTTAGCGCCCTTAGCTCCTTCTTTACCACAACAGTCCGATACAGTGACTGCATCACTGCAGATTGCCTGTCAATCTGACACTCCATCCTTTCCTCACTTGTGAACAAGACCCTCAGATACTTGATCTCTACTTGAGGCAGGGACTCTCCACTGACCTGGAGAGGGACGAAAAACACACTGCTCCTCCTCCTCCTCCAAGGTTTGACTATTGGTCGGATTCTTCTCTCCAGTACCCTGGAATAGGCCTTACCAGGTGGGCTAAGTTATGTGATTTTCCTGTAATTTGAACACACCCTCCGCTCCCCTTTCTTAAACAAGAGGGACCACCACCCCTGTCTACCAATCTAAAGGTACTGTCCCTGACCACCACGCACTATTGCAAAGGCGTGTCAGCCAAGACAGCCCCACAACATCCAGAGACGTAAGATACTCAGGATGAAGCTCCATCCCCGGCGCCTTGCCACTGAGAAGCTTGCCAACCACCATAGTGACTTCAGCCTGGGTGATGGACAAGTCCGCCTCTAAGTTCCCAGTCTCTGCTTCCTCCTTGGAATATGTGACGGTGGAATTGAGGAGATCCTCAAAGTATTCCTTCCACCGTCCGACAACTCCTCCAGTTGAGGTCAGCAGCTCTCCACCCTGAGGCACCAGACGGTTTGCCAGAATTTCATTGAGGCTGACAGATAGTCCTCCATGATCTCTCCGAACTCCTCCCAATCCAGAGTTTTGCCTCTGCGAGCAAAAGAGCTGTGGAACGCTTGGCCAGCTAGTACTTGTCAGCTGCCTCAGGAGTCCCCCAACTTGCTTCTCCCCATGGGTAATGCCAGAGAAATGGAAAGTTCAACCCCTCTCAAGGAGTTGGGTTCTGAGCCCAAGCTGGAGAGGAGAGACCAACTACATCTAGTCGGTAACACAAGCTCAGGCTCCTTCTCCCCCAACAAGATGACATTCTATGTCCCCAGAGCCAGTTTCTGTGTCTGGCTCCCGCCTTCGACTGCCTCCCGGATCTCTCTACACTGGCCCCTTACGATTCCTTCTGCAGGTGTTGGGTCCACGGGAGGAAGGCCCCACGTTGCTCCTTCAGGCTGTGCCCAGCTGGGCCTCGTGGGGGAAGGCCAGGTGCTCACCATCGAGAGCCCACCCCAGGCCTAGCTCCAGGGTGGGGCCGCAGTGACGCCAATCCAGGTAACGTATCTGGCTTTGATGTAATGTTCATCATAAAGGGCTTCTGACCTGCTCTTAGTCTGACCCGTCACCTAGGACTTTTTTGCCATGAGCGAGCCTACCAGGGCCATGAAGCCCCCAACAACATAGCTCCAATGTTACAGTTTCAATTTAACACCCCAAAAAAAACAAAAAAACTGATAGGCTACATAATATATCATAATTCGACACTGCACAAACATAAAATGTCACTCCAGTCGAATAACTTTATGACGTTGCACATGCATATAAAGCTCAACTAGTTTTATACACGATATTCAAAAGCAGCTTGGCCATTTTTCATCCTTAAGTTCTTATTGGCCTTGGATGCGGGTTGAGTAATAGTAACATGAGTGGCTTTGTAAAGAGATCCTTACCACAGTGCAGCACAGGGGCCAGAACCACCACATGAAGAGCAGAGCCAGTAACAGGAACAGCACCAGGAGAGTGATCAGCAGGATGGTCCCGTCAAACTACACACACACATATGGTATATGGGTTAAGAATGGAGACACCAAAACATATGTGATTCTGCACTGATTTAACAAATAGCTTTTTTCTCTGTGACACTGGCTGATCTCTGATCTCAATAAGTCAGACATGGTTCCTATTTCTGACCGCAGAGGAGGATCACGTGGTTTCTTTCTATCTCCTGGCGTATCTATTTGAATGTAATAGGCTTCTCCTGCACAGAGCTCAAAGACATCAACATGTGGACTGTACATTCAACCACAACAACACAGCGCAAACTGTCTCATTTAGCAACAAACTCTGTCCAAAACTCCAAACACATGGCACTGTTGTCTTCTGTTTTTGCTCCCATCACAAAATTGAAAAATAATTATGTATATATAATTAAAATCCACAAGAATCTGCATAATTCCTCTTGGAAACAGCAAGCAGGCCATTATGACACTGCGCATGTCAGGCTACACCAATGTAATGTCAGGGAAGTCTTGTGCCTGCCTAACGCTGCTTGTGATTGGTCACGTGTACAGTCAATGTCTTTTTTTAGCCAATCACTGTCTCTAATTCCCTGTCTCACACTTGTTTACTTCCAAAAACAGAAAAAAACCTAGCAGCTCATCTGAATGAGACGAGAGAACAGTGCCTGAACAGTCAACGCAGTGGTGACTTGGAGGAGATGAGAGATACAAGGCTAAAATTAAGTTAAATCAAAGAAAACAGTTACCAGAACGCACGCCAATAGTTGTCAGATCCTGTTCCAGCTTGTTCTGGCTCAAATTAAGCCCTGTAACTACCTACTTTTACAATTCCAAATAACTATAACACTGCTGGTAGGGCCATGCGTAGGTGTCCATACTGTATGGCTTAGCTTAGAGGAAACCGAGGAGCAGCTAATTGCCAGCAGTGTATCTATTTGAACTCTATATCTGCGCCAACGCCACAGCTGTTTAGATTTACAGTTTTGTCACGGCGATGATATCACTGGGGCTGAGAAAATGCAACTTCAAAGTGGTCATTTCTGTTGGGGAGACTGGAAATGTGCCTTGGCTCTGTTCCATATGCTCCAACATGCCTGCTTTATTTTACCAAATCATTTTAAATGCTCTTAGATTGCAATCTGTTTAATCTTGGTTTGCGGGAACTAAGCTTGATCCGGCCCCATGCTGCGGCTGGCTGATTTATAGTATAGTAGCTTTATGTTAGTGCTAAAGCTAACTCCTTGCCCTATGCTTGGTCATGAACCTGTTGCTCATGTGAGGGGGTTGGGGGACATTTTGGATTGGACAGCTTGCATAAAACTGTTGTGGTAAGCACACAGCAAAATTACTTCTTCTAGAAATTAAATGGGATTGAGAAGAATAAAATTGTAATTGAATGCAAGTATTTGCATCTAGAAGTATTTGGCAAGCATTGACTTGGAAAAAAACCCTTTCACCCATTGCTAAAAATATGCCTTATATTTAACAAAACAATGTATCACCTGGATCCACTATTCAGTTTTTTGGTCCAAGAACTCAAGAACTCCCCCAGAAAGGCATGCAAGTTATCCCAGTACAAAAATGCATTTTTAGTATTGGAGGGGATCATTTCTAGTGGCTTATAGCCCCAGTGTGCAATTTTTAGCCAAGAAACAGACTAAAATAAAAGCCTGTTTTTGGTTTTTGATTTTTTGATTTTGGTTGTTTTTATTGCATTGAAAAAAGTAAAAATAAACATGCATTGTTACTCTGAACAGGCTTGCATCTCCACAAACCTAACTGTTATTTGGCCTGGAGGAGGGCCTCCTCCTTTTTTTCCCATGGAAATGTTGTTCCTTTGGCTATAATCTCCACAGTATAGCATAAAACCAGTGGTGGGCCATCGGGGCCAGCAAGGCCTTCTCTGCTGGCCTAAACATGCTCAGAAAGTGAATTTATTTTATTTTATTTTCATAAATATGTAAACAAAAATATTCTCTATTCTCTGTTCTCTTTATGTCATATTATAGCCACTTAGTTGAGTGGCTTCCAATGTTGTTTATTGTGGTAGAGTTTTTATCCAATTATATTTCAGCAGCTTGTGTTGTCAGGCAAATTTCATTTGCCTGGGACTTTCAGAATAAACAGAGCAGGCCCTGTCCAGTCTAAGTAGACACAGACATAGTCAGTTTCAATAGCCAATCAGATCTCGATTCTGCATACCAGGCCCAGCTAGAAGGTCTTATGCTGAACTGGACATGTACGTGTCCTGTGATTGGATAAGCAGTTGCTAGAGCCTGAAAGGAGGCAGTTTACAGAATGTCGAACTAAACTCGGATATCCAACACAGCTACAGCTGTGCTGTATTTTAACCCATAATGGCTGAAGGAGGAGAAGAGATTGATCTGGTTGCAGATATACTTTTCTCGCCATTTTCAAGACAGGCCTTTCACGAAAAGCTGGATATTGTGAGAAGAGGTCGGCCAACCCCTGCAATAGCTAATCTGTCCCAGCAAGGAAAAGGGTTTGTCCATCATTTCCAGACAAGCAACTATGAACTGTACCCGTGGCTCACAGCTTCTGAGAAACGCTGCAAATTGTACTGTTAGGAATGCCTGTTGCTTGCAACTGATTGATTTGGTGTTTGGAGCTACACTGGGTTTGCTAACTTAGGTTGTTTTCCCAAGGCAGCAACGAAACCTCAAAGCACAGCTGTGGACTTACAAGCTACGGTGCGTTTAAAAACGTTTGGAGACACTCGAGTGGACCTGCAGCTCAGCGAACACAGGGAGACAGAGCTCCACGATGAGAAAGTGAGTCACCTCAGTTAAAACTGCACTAAAGTTCGTTCAATCTCAGCTGCGCCACATTTTCAATTATTTGCAGTTGTATAGAACGCAGGGAGACAGAGCTCCACAATGAAAAAGTGAGTTTATTATGTTAATAACGTGGCGCATTGAAGTCACCTCAGTTAAAACTGCACTAAAGTTCGTTCAATCTCAGCTGCGCCACATTTTCAATTATTTGCAGTTGTATAGCCTATTGTCAAAAATGCAAATGATCTGTTTACCTTAGAAAAGAATAGTTTGTTTTGTTATTGTCTGTTTGGTGTCTTTTATGAAACGGGGACATTGCGCAGTTTATTGGACAGACTTATTTAAGCTCCCATAGCGTAATTTTGGTGGCATTTTGTTTGGCATCTTTAAATCTTATGGTTATGGTTTATTGGGTTTAAATGTTCCTGAAATTAAGTGTTACTTGACTAGCCTATATTGAGGTGATGTTGTAATGTGTAAGTGGGACGTCACTGAAGGCCTAAGGGTGAAATGCATGGCCCGCCACTGCATAAAACGTAGCTATATAACTTTTTATTTTTATTTTTCATGCAGGTGGCTTGCCACTTGCAAGTCAAGTTACATACTTTAACTTTAATATATTACATAGACATACACTGAAACAGAATGTAACGTCTTCCTCTGTCTATGTATCTATCTATAGTAAAACACAAGCAATTAGCCTCATTCTATATGTGTTTTGACCTCATAAAACTTGATTATCTGGTCCAGTATTCCAAAAAGTACGTACACATTCTGTTGTGTTGATGTGCACGTTGCTGCTGATGAAGGACAGGCCATCGTTCATGCTCACCTGCAGATAGATCACCCTGTGAAAACACACAAAAAAACCAAACTTAAATCTGTTCAATATCCAATGACATCATGCTCTTATGTGGTAATTAGCCTGAAGAACTTTCCGGTAGATACTTAGTAAAACTGGATGAACCAGAGAGCCATGACTTGGTTCATTAGCAGTGAAATTTAATGTGAACCAACAGGAAACCACCAGAGATGACTAGGGATTTAGTCTTGTAAGACGATACACGGATGTTAGGGAGAAATTAAGTAACAGCAAATTATTACTGTAAAAGACGTAATCATTTTGATTTGAATCATTGGCTAATGCAATATGCTGCAGATGTTAACTGGGATCTAAATAAACAATACAACCTCACAACCTAGTATTCATACATTACCAACCAATATTTTATTAGATTTAGCTATTTAACTGATGACCTTCATCCAAAACTTCTATAACTAGCTGCCCCATGTTTAATTAAAATGCTCCATTTTGAAGTCTTATCAATCAGGTTTCAGAAAAGGGCATAGTACTGTCACTGCAACCACAAAAGTTTTAAATGACATTTTCTCAGCCCTTGATGATAAACAAGATTATGTAGCTCTGTTTATTGATTTGACTAAAGCTTTTGATTCAGTGGGTTATGGAGTCCTCTTGAAGCATCTGAAGCATATTGGATTTGTCAGTGCTACATGTAATTGGTTCCAAAATTATCTTTCAAACCGAACCCAGGCAGTAGTAGCCGATGGTTTTAAATCGGATTTTCTAACTTTAAGTGAAGGAGTGCCCCAAGGCTCACTTTTGAGCCCCCTACTTTTTACTATTTTTATTAATTCTATTGGTTACAATTTAAAAGAAAGCCACATACATTTATATGCAGATGATGCTGTTTTGTATGCAAGTGCTCCCTCTGCAGGCGCTATCAGGCACTTTTAAAACTGCAAAGATTTTAATAAAATCCAAAATTCCCTCATAAATCTTAAACTGTCTTTAAATGCAAATAAAACTAAGTATATGTTTTTGTTTTTTATGTTTTTTTTTCAAACATTTAAGTAACGTGCAAGCTACAAATCTTTATACGCTAAATGGTACATCCGTTGAAAGAGTCAACACTTTTAAATATCTTGGATTTTGGCTTGATGAAAACTTATCCTTTAAAAAGCATATCTCAGAATTATGTAACAGTTTAAAATCTAAATGATCATTTTATTACAGAAACACATATTGTATCCCAATAAATTACAGAAAAGAAATCCATTTTCTTTTCTGTAATTTATCCATTCCATACTGGATTATGGGGATGTGGTGTATATGCAGACTTAAGCCTCTACTTGAAACCCATCACTGTATTTTCTACAAAAAAGTGGGTTGGCCATCACTGTCTGTTAGAAGAGAACAGCACTGTATCAAATTTATTTATAAGGGACTACTTCAAAAACTGCCAGAATACAGAATAATACCAGATCACATGACTGCATAAGGCTGAGAACTAGCCGCACCAAACTGAGACAGGGAAAAAGGGCTTTTAGCTGTTTTTCTTCACAGAAATGAAATACACTCTAAGGAAAAGCAAAACTGGATATGTTGGTGACACAATTGCAAGTTAATATTTTGGTAACAAACTTTTATACATACATTTGCTCTTATTTTTAATGTTTTATATGGACTTGTATACTTGTTTGTTTTGTTTATTTTTTCTACTTGCATTGTATTTTAAACAGGGCGCCCATGAAAAAGAGAGCCCAAGTGCTCTCATTGGATTCCCCTGTATAAATAAAGATAAATAAACTTAACGAGACTGAAAAAAAAAACAGCTGTGTTCATTACAGGTGCACTACATAACTTTTCAAGGAGTGAAAAGGGTCACCTTTCCACAGATTTGACCAGAATTTTGGCCTGGTAATAATTTGCTCATGTCAACAAATAGAGATAGTTTAATGCTATACTGTGGAACATTTCAGGCACAGCATTAACATCTCCCAGGAGACAGGCAAGTGGGTGGATGCTCAAATAAAAAAAATGACATAGTGCATCATTAACTTTATAGTAAATGCAAGAAAAATAATGGCTGTTGTAACTGGCTGGACAAAAGTTGTGTCTGCACTGCACTGCACTAGTTTTAGTTGTGCCAAAGTGAATCAGCCAGATGCCCTTCCACAGTATTGCGACCAGACAATATGGTCTTGGATGAAATTTGAACCAGCAACCCTCTGATAAGAGGCTGAAAGCTCAACCCTCCACCGCTCATTCTACAAAATAAAACTAAAATGAGCTAAAATATATCTGAAGTGCGTGTGGGTTTATGTCCATTTATGAATTTTGTTGTGACAAATTTTAGCATGTCCTTTGGTGTTTTTTGAAATATCAGACATAAAAATATATTCTCCTGCTTAAGAGATTAAACATGCAGAACATCGTCTGTATGTTCTTGAAAAACATTGGTTCAAAAATGTAAAGAATCCGTTTGACCTTCTAGGACCTGTTTGAGCCCAGTTAAAGGTATTTGGGGTAAAGCAGGACTTATTGGGTAAAAGTCCAGGTGAGTGTGAGTGAATGAGCACAGGCAGATGGAAAACAGATGCCTGGCCGATGTGCGTGTGTCTGCTCTGACTGACAGGAGAGGAGAGGAGGAATAGGAACAAAGTTGGGTTAGTGGGTGAAGTTTAAGTCTGAAAACAAACAGCTGGAGCTTGAGGGCCAAATGGAGGAGTTAAAAACAGAGTTAAATAGTGAGACTAGTAATGTGGCACGAATGAATGCTTAAAGGGCCCATATTACGCTATTTTCTGATCTATGTTATAATGTTGTTTCCTCATTGAAAACATACCCAGAGTTCTGTTTTGTTTCATTCACACATGTTTAACAAATAAATCCTGCATATTTGGGCAGAGATCTTCTCTCAAACTGAAAACACTCTGTTCCACCTTGCAATGTCATGTGGTAATACAGGAAGTATTCCACTTTTAAACTCCATACACCTTCACTAGAATAATTTCTATGATTTCAGCCCTGGAATGGTCAGTCTTTACTGAAGACAAGATAAAAGGTAACCGTTAACTTGAAAACTACCACTACATGACATCACAAGGTGGAACGGAGCATTTTGAGCCTTGGAGATGTAGACAGACTAATAATGAAATATTACTCAAACATGTGTGAATGACACAAAACTCTGAGTATGTGTTTAATGAAGTAACAACATTATAACACGGCTTAGAGCGCACAAAAGTCACGAGAATCCATCTTGACATGCACCCGCAGTAAGGATAATTGGGTGGGCGGACCAGTCACAGAGAAGCACTGAGGTTTGTGTGGAAGCTAAAGGTCAAGCGCCCAAGCAAACCAAAACAAAGATGGCAACGCTGACAGACATACTTCAGCCTGTTGTAGCGTTAATACAGACTATTTTGTTTGTGAAAAACATGCAGAAGGTAAGCGCTTTGTGCATTAGTGGACAGCTTTTCTCTGAACTGGATGTAACAAAAGTTAGATTTTTGGCATTTTTGGCTAGAATAAGACAGGATATTTTATTGTTTGTGGAGAAAATGAAGGTGCTTAAAAAAATTGCAGCCACTGTGATTTGCTAATTTTGATTAGATTAATCTTGCAGCCCCACAGCACAGTCATAGCCCTGTCCTTCTTTTGTAGACAAACTAAACATAAACCAAACATTACTAAACCTGATTCAACATCCTGAAGTGAGTCATATTGTGTCTATACTAGCCTTCCTTTAAATAAGTAAGCTAACTATTTAACTGTTTTTTTTTCAACCCCGCGGAGCACATGTGGCTGGCTGCACAGTTGAAAGCATAGACTTACTGCTACAAGTCTTTGATCATTCAGGGTGGACAAGCCCAGAGCCTAACGCCGACAGCAGGAGACAGAGTGGGCGAGTGTGCCACACAGGCAAATAAAAGGCAAAACCGACCAGGAAGAAGGTGGGGAGAGGGGCTGCGGGTCTGGAAAACAAGCAGAGGTGCAACAGAGCCACCGTGGCACCACAGATAGGGCAAAGATGGGGATAAGTAGGACTTAAATGTCTGATGCAAAAATGGTGGAAAAGTAGTTGTAATACTTAGGTCACGATAATTAGGCAACTATAACAACTTATGTTTAATAAATGATAGCTCATCCGCGAACCAGGAAGTAATGCAGGTACACTGTTAGCATACTAGTTGTTGTTAGCATTATTATATGACGGCAAAACTCTGCTCTGGTCTCTGCGGTGAAAAGTGCTTATAAATTCATTGCGGTGAGTAATAAGAAGGCTCCGAATGTGTTAGGAAAGTGAGGAATAACTTTACACCACTGCAAACAGTTTAAAATGAATTTAAGACAATAAAAATCTAATGTTTGTATTTTTTATTCATTTTTTATGGTTAATTTATTTAATTATTAGTTTCAATATTGCTTATTGTGAGCAATATTTCACACTTCAACAGTTGATATAGGCCTAGTAATAGTATTAGTAATGGCAGTTGTAGTAGCAGTTGAGCAATATAGAATCATTTTGGGGTTAAATAACAAGACAAAATGTACTCTGAATTTGATGACCAATCTCTCAGGTAATCAAAATTTACAGTTTGAATCATTAGCCTGAGTAGAAAATATTCCCTGTGAAAGATGGAATGGAGATGACAGCCAGTGAAAATATCATGTGGGTTTATAGGTCTAATGGCTGATTTAACTGAAGGAATTTTGATCATGGACACTGTCACCAAAGCAAACAACTTTAAAAATGAGAAATGTGTGCTGTCAGGTCATTTTATAGACAGGGATTCATCCTAACTTATTATTCCTTCTTATCTCACAAAATCTGATCTTCTATTAAAGGTTATTTGATTTTCCAAGGTTAGGGTTACATCATCTAGCACAAGTATACAAATTCTGGTTTAATGTTACCTTCTGTTGTTACTACATTACAGACAGTGGTTAATACTGATTCCACACATGGACAAATGTGAATTCTGGGTTTGGTCCACTTTGATTCTATTATCTACTGACAGAGAAAACATTAACTTGAATGTTTTTTTTGTTTTATTTTACTTATTAATACAATAGTTAAAGTCCTAGTATGCTTGTTAATTTTGGTTGTTTTTATTGCTCTGAAAAACTCTGAAAAACATGCATCCTTACTCTAAACGTGCCTGTATCTCCACAAAACTGACTCTTATTAGGCCTTTCCATGGGAGTGTTGTTCCATAGTTTGGCATAAAACATATCTATCTCCATGGATAATGTTCCGAAGTATCGTTTTAGCTTTCTATTTTCTTGGAATAATGCAGGTAACATGCCACCTCCAGAAAGTTACATACTGTAAAAAAAATCTAAGAAATTAAGACAAATGTCAAACTATACATTTGTTGCTTTTTGAATTCACAATAACAGAAAATAATTACAATTGTTTTTCAAGTAAAATTGCTATGTGTCACTGTGTCAGCACATCATAGGCCCTGTACCAAACTTTGAACTGTGAATGAGGAACTATGTCCACTTACTCCCTACTCTCATAGTGATGTTGAACCTTGACAAACAACTACCGAGAATAGTCACAGGCTTTCATATGGTTCTCACTTACATTTTTTTTTACCACAAATATCAGTATTTATATCATAAACTTAAAAGCGAAATACTATAAGAAATAAAAATCAGGTACAGGGCCTGTATTCAGTCATATTGTTACTCAGGCAACAACATAATGCATAATTTAACATGTAAACTATTATAACAACCTATAATTGTTTTTACCACTGTTGCAGGCTTTCCCCTGTATTGGCACTGCTACCCGCTATATTCTGCTAAGCTTCGGTGGAATAAAGACCATAGGAATGTGGCCTCCGATAGGGATCATAAAAGCTGCTAATGTATGGCAGGCTTCTTAAAAGGGCTCAACCACACATGTGAGCTAACAGTACATGTGCTTTTATGGGCAAAAACGTGAGCAAGAATACATGTGGAGACTAACGCGGAATTCCACTTAATTAAAATCTGAGTGGAAAGAGGATCAACAAGAGGGAAAAAAGTGGGAAAAATAGTCTACTTACTTTCCAACTTCATCGATGACAGGAGCTGGGCACAGTAAGAAGGTGTCCTCTACGCTGGCTGGTTTCTCATCTAGAGAGCAAATATTGAAGAAAGCTCAGTTCTAAGTATTACTGTATATGACTAGAGCACATTCTGTTACTCTGCTTTACCAAAAACAATGTTAAATATTGCTTTCTACTTAGCTGCTGCTCTTTACACTTGGCTAAATAGATTTTAAAAAAGTGTATATCCATTGCTAGTGAAATTTACCAATATACACACATATATATATATATAAGACTCAAATATCATAAATCAAATATAACTGGCAAAATCTGTCAATTAATCTTTGTTGTAATCAGGCCATAGGATTAACAATATTGCCAGTCAAAACCACATAAAATCATACTTCAAAAAGAACCATGCATCTGGAACCGTATTTGTCTCTCCGATTTCTGATGGGCATTGACAGGTGGATTAACCAATCAGAGAAACACATGGTCCGTTTGTGTCTAAACAAATATGCGAGACACATGGTACCAATTAGTGGCTGCGATTGGAGCATCCCAAATAAGGATGGTTATTTGTCATGCTCCACGATCTGAGAGTCTTTTGCATTTGAACAGAAATGAACAAAAAAGAGGCATGGTTCATGTCCTTAAACCGCTGGACCACTGCTGGTGAATACCTCCAACGCACTGCAGAATGAGCATACATTTGAGGAAAGGTGAACTCCAGTAGTTTCCATTTTAAATCTCTATTGGTTTGTATTTTGTATTTGTAGAATTTATTATCCCCTTAGGAAAATTTGACCTCTGCATGCAACTCATTCTTCAACCAGTGCCACATGGTCAGGAGCTGTACAGCAACCCGTTGACCCAGACACAGGGAACACATGCAAACTTCTCACAGAAAGACCCCAGCCATGTGACACAATCATCATATCATGTAACTGAAGTGCTGTGACGATACGCTCCTTCTATGTTTTTGCTATTTGCATGTTTATCATCCATAAACAGGCACCACGCATGACAATAATTCACCTAACTGATCTGTAACCATATAAAATATTTTTCACAAGAGAGTTCTGGATATCTCAGAGTACTCACTGATTGTAACTGTGTCGTTGACTTTGAAGCTGCACAGCACCTGGTCGATGTTCCTGGCGTGGAGAAAGCCATTCCCCCTCACCACCACTTGAAAGGACTCTAAACACAAAACAGGGTACACATAGAGAAGTATTTATATTAAACTATAGCACTTGGGAAAATTTTGTGGTTAGATGAAAATTTTGCAAATATAGAAAAGAAGAAAAGAAAAAAAGAAAGTAATTAAGAGGCGGATTCCTGTTCTTGTTGTTTTTGCAAAGTTCTGAATACATTAACCTTATGCAAATACATTTTCCTATCCATGTATTTCAGAGTGATGAAAAATAGCACAGTTGCCTTCGCAATTAACAATTACAAAAAATTAAATATTTTGAATGGTGAAATTTCCTCAAAATGTCGTCAGTAAACAGGAAGTTGAATCTCATTAATTGTTATAATAATTCTTTGGCATTGGCCAATTATGCATTGGCTGGGATCCAGAATATACACTTCTTCTACTAGTACTTTACAAAGATGTGTCTGGTCATCAGTAAATCTCCACAAGTTCCGATGGGCGTGACTGACAGTTGTATTAGCCAATCAGGGACACGTGTGGTCCGCCCACATCAATCAAATAAGGCTGCTTATGAGGGAAAAAGAAAGGAAATAAATCACAGAGGACTGAAGAAGATTGCAGATTTCTGCCGAATCAATGAGCAAAACACTAAACTCTGTTAATCTGAGGTGAGAGAAATGTCATTTGGTTCTAAATGATGGGTGACCAATGAGCTCCTTTATAAAAACACTGAAAGGTATCATTCTGGATTTGCCAGGCAAAAATATACACTGAGAACACATATTACGGTAGAAATTCATGATACTGTATGATTATTACAATATTATATAGCATATGAAAACAAACCAAAGATGATATTTTCTGAAACACTTTCAGAGGTAAAGGGAGAAAAAAGCCTACAACTAAATTAAAAAAATGCAAAACTAACTTGCCCAAACATTGCTAGTGTTAGTAGATTGTGTTTGCATGTGGCTCTTTTATAGCCTGTCAAATTTTTATAAAACATAACAATGTGCTTCATTGGTTTGCATAAATCCAATTGAACACAAATTACTTTTTAACAACAGGCCCGCAGATGTTCATTCAAAGCTTTCTTGTTTAGCCAACACTATTGAATCAACTTTTAATACAGTCATGTAGCTTTCACTAATTATAATTATATTTTGGCAGAGAAGAACTGCATTACATCTGCAGCCAATCCCACACCTCCGCTCCTCTTATGGTCAGTCAATATAACAGCTGTCTTTAAAGGCCCTGTACCCCATTTTTTCCCATGTATTTGAGCAAAATTTGTCTTGGCCCACAGATATATTGCTTTTGAGATCAAAATATGTCTGATAATCAGTAAGTGCGTGATTGCATGCTAGCTGTTGTTACCGTGCATGTTGCATTACCGTAATGCCAAAACCTTGCTCTGGCCTCTTATAAGCTCATCACTGTGAATAACTAGGATGCTCAGAATGCGTAAGGCAGTTGAGGAATAACTTTGGACCGCTGCAAACTGTTTAAAATGAACTAGCTTTTCCATGTTCAGTAAAAATCTGGTACAGTGCCTTTAACTCCTCCTATGGTCAGTCAATTTAACTGCCATCTTTAAAATGATTCCCACCGTGCTCTCTGTCCCTGCAGATTTCCTATGAGTGACCCGTATGCCCATGTATGGAGGTCTTCCCGAGCTGGAATTGCCATTACTGTAGTGTGGAGTGAGAGATGTGGTCCAGTAATGAAATTAACACAGTTCGAAGCTTAGGGGAGGCCGCCATTGCTCAGAATGACTCACAAGGGACCAGTTGAAGTGTGGTCTCTTGAGCTGCTTACCTCCTGCACACACGCTGGAAGGCTCGGCGGCCAAAATCTCTATGCAGGATTTCTTAATGATCTGAAAACACACAAAAAAATTAGGCATGATGGTAAAGGCAAACCTACTTAAAAGGGCACTATGTAACTCTTCTGGTGAAGGTTTCTGCTTGTTTCGTGTCGATTTTTATGCTCTGCTTCTGCTGAATGTCCCAAAGTATGGCTTTAGGCTATGTATATTTATTTTTTGTTTATTTTTTTGATCCCTCAGTCATCCAGGTAGGTTCCATAGTGGTCAATGGGATAGGATACTAGTCTATGTGGTCTTATACTTGTTCTCATAGAGCTCAAGGTCATTCTATTCAGGAAAGGTTAATTTCTGTCCTGTGATTTTTTTAGTACTGATACCTGCTCAAATTAGTATCTAGTTTTAGTAACGATTTCCAAGCAAAGCAATAGAATCTCCATGGAGACAAGTAGGTAAGAGATTCACCCCTATTAGAAAAATTACATAATACACCTTTCCATAAAAGTAGAGGTTGTAGAATGTTCCCCAACAAGTTTAAAACAGCTCACAATTACAATTTAACCTTGAATACCACTAGCTGACATAAATTTAGCTAAGTCTCAGTATACATGGCGCCATACCTTACTTGAAAGCTTAGAACCTCTTCTATAAGTAAAAAAAATAAGTTATAAAATGATTTAATAAACCTCCCAAACAAAAAGAAGTGTGTCTGGTTTTATATAGTACAGTATAAAAGGAACAATAGGATCAGTCTGCCAAGTTTTTACTGCCTAGCCTTTTCAGACCACTCTTTGTGAACCCTTGGGTGCTTATGTGACATAATCCTGGTAGATCAGCAGTTTCCGAACTACTCAGCTCATCTGGCAACCATCAACATGCCACGTCCAAGAGTCACTTACATCACCTTTATTCACCATTCTAATGCCCAATTTAATACCTGAGTTTTTTCATGTAATAAAGGAAAAATTGCCCCAGTGTAGATATATTGTAAAAGCTCTTGTCAAAATGATCAAAATGAGACCGCTCTGTGCTATCTGTATCTACTTATAAAGTGTTTATGTCCTCCGTGAACCAGGAAGTGCGATACTTGCTTGCTAGTTGTTGTTAGCATTACTATGACAGCAAAACCCTACTCTGGCCTCAGAAACTTGTGAAAAGCGCATATAAACTCACTGCGGTGAATAAGTAAGCTGCTACAAATGCGTTAAGAAAAGTAATAAATAGGTTTGGACCAACACAGTTTAAAATGAGCCAGTGCACATTTTTAAAGGTACAGTATGTCACTTTCTGGAGGTGACATTTCACCTTTATGATTCCATCTGCGTAATCCCTCAGTCATCCAGGTCTGATCCATAGCAAAAGAAAAATATAAAATCTGTCAACTGGACAAAACGTTATATTGTAAAAGCTCTTGTCAAAATGATCAAAATGAGACCGCTCTGTGCTATCTGTATCTACTTATAAAGTGTTTATGTCCTCCGTGAACCAGGAAGTGCGATACTTGCTTGCTAGTTGTTGTTAGCATTACTATGACAGCAAAACCCTACTCTGGCCTCAGAAACTTGTGAAAAGCGCATATAAACTCACTGCGGTGAATAAGTAAGCTGCTACAAATGCGTTAAGAAAAGTAATAAATAGGTTTGGACCAACACAGTTTAAAATGAGCCAGTGCACATTTTTAAAGGTACAGTATGTCACTTTCTGGAGGTGACATTTCACCTTTATGATTCCATCTGCGTAATCCCTCAGTCATCCAGGTCTGATCCATAGCAAAAGAAAAATATAAAATCTGTCAACTGGACAAAACGTTGTAGGAGTGAAGACGTTTCGCTGCTCACTGTGGACCAGTTTCTGTCTTAAAGTGTTTGTAGATTTGAAATAGACCGGAATTTCCATGGAAATTTAAGTTAAAACCATGCTTCGTAACATTCTCCATGGAGATTAAGTTTATATGCCATACTGTATCATTATATTATAGCCAAAGGAACAACACTTCTGTGGAAACAAGCAGCTCGACGTGCTCCTCCAAGCCAAATAAGAGTCGGGTTTGTGGAGATGCAAGCCCACTCACTGTAAAGACGCAGACTTTTCTTGTTTTTAAGTGCAATAAAAGTAACCAAAATGAAAAAGAAAGCTTTTATTTTTGTCTGTTTTTTAGCTAAAAAGTTACATACTGTGGCTTTAAGTGGTAATTGGGAACAGCACTTTTTATATAGCCTCAAGTAAACCCATTAATTTTGATTAGGCTTGATTATTTTGGCCGTGAGTATGGTAGTATGTCCTTGGATGTACACATGAGGGAAGAACTTTACCTTCTTTCACCTTTGTTGGATGGGAAACCTAACTGGGCTGCCTGAACTGTACTGCCTCAATATGTTAGTGTTTAAGCTTCCAATGCACACAAAGACCTACAGTGCTGGCAGCTTAGGCTAACACAGCATGATTTAACTTTAAGCCCCAAAACATACCTGACTACAGTATTATAGGTTTGTGTTTTTTAAATCTAAAATTGCAGAGAAAACGATTATTTACTGTAGATGAAGATGTGAGTAACTTGTGTGTTGAAAAGTCTATGTACCGAATCAATGACTCCTCGGAGAGCCTGGAAGCCGCCCAAGACCGGAAACACATGCTCGATGGTGTCCGCAATGGTGGCCAGCTATGGGGAAAACAAAAAACAAAAATAAGTTATAAACAATTTCACTATAATTCACACTGGTAAATTGCTTAGGTTGGGCAATAAATCGGTGCTAATATCAATATTGAGGTATCAGTAACGGAAAAAATCCCAGATATATTGTGAAGTTTTTCTCAGAATTTGCATTAGATGTGCCTTTTTGAACAAAATAGTGAAAAAGAAGATCAATGAAGTTACAGAAATGGTTATACAATCAGCATTAAAAGTACAACAATTTATATTATATACTGGATAAATACATGTTGTTAATTTTTGCGAATGTAAAAAGTGAATTTGGGAACATTACTACAACCTTACTTCAATTTGCAGGCCTTACCATAAAACTTTAAAAATGCAAAAATCTACTTTTTAAATCTTTTAACCATGTTATAGTTGTTTCCCCTTCTCATTTACCCTCTCAAAGTTTAATTTGTTTCAGTAATCTTCATACTCCTGTATTCAAGACGTCATTGCTTCAATCAAGCCCCGTTTCCACCTCCACCGGTGTACACCCACTACTCTGTACTCACTTCGTTCTTTAATTTTATTTTCTTAATTGGAGATATGCGAAGGATTCGGCAGCATCATGCAATTTTTTTGGTAATGAAAAAAAAAAGAAAACTACTCGCTAGTGTGATGTGCAACAATCCTTAGTAGGGGCTGACAGCTGCACTACTCTTTGTTGTAATGACAGAAGTCAGCCTCGTCTTGTTTCTTTTATTAAGTCATTTTAGATCAATATTACGATTTAAAACGTCAAAATCATAACATAATGATCCATGGGTGTCATAGATGATAACAGACACAAGCACAAAATGTCTTCCTTAAAATATTAATATTGACAGCAAATACTGGTTATCAGCCACAGCAGGGCAGGACAACTATAGAATATCAGTATGAAATGAAAAAAAAAAAGGACATATGGATACTAATAAGGAATGTTCAAACAGGAAATGAGTCATGCCATTCACACTGCTCTCAGTCACATAATGGCTGCATTTATAATCAATGAAAATAGGTCAGCAGTTACAGTTTAGATGATGTATTCGATAACAGCCAATGATGAGTTCTCATGAGACCCACCTTTCTCCACATAACACACGGGAAATCCAATCATCAGGTCGCCTAATTATTTACTATTATGAATGTTGCAGATGTTGCTCTGGCAGAGAGAGGGGCAGCTATAGAGTGAGAATGAATAAAGCTGTTTTTGTGGGGGTCTTGGGCTATAGAAGTCCAGTGAACAGACGTCATTCAGCAGTGTGAGAAAGCCTATTGTAAAGACAGGCCAGGGAAATATAGGAGCGTTGCAAAGTTGCCGTTCATCAAAATGTACTATTAATGGTAACTTCATGTCTGGATGTAATCTCATGCTTATGTTGTTAGTATTTTCTATCTACTGTTAAGAACTTTGGCCCAGCCTTTATACTTTTTAATAGTGCTATACAAAGTCAGCTTGGCTTATTTTGCACAATGACAAATATAAAACCAAGATTTTTTACCCAAAACTATAACTAAACTAAGATTACAGGTCAAACATATGATTGTTGCTTTAATGCTGCCAAACAACAGCAATTGTTTTCTTTTATTTGCCGTATACCACCTTGAGAATAACCAGTCTTGTATGATTTTGGAAGCTAAGCGGGGTTGGACATGGTTAGTACTTGGATAGGAGACTGCTCGGAATATCAGGTGCCATCGTGGAGCGGCATTGGCTCTGATGCAAATTCTTGTGTCCTTAGGTAAGACACTTCGCACACCTTGCCTAGCATAAATGAGCAGTGTGCATGAGTTATTGGTGGTGGTGCGAGGTGCCAATTGTGCAGATTGCCAGTCTTTGTTCGGTCAGTCTACCCCTGGGCAGCTCTAGCTAAAGTCGTATATTATCACCATCGAGTGTGGAGTGAATGAATAATGCAATAATAAGTGTCTTTGAGAGTCCAAAAATCAAATGTGTATTATGTTTATTCAGTTGTGTCCAGATACAGTTACCTAAGGCTAACCAGAACAGCTCCATGTCCATGTGGTTGGAGTTTGCCAGTTCATGTAGAAACCTTACCTGCGTTTCATTGAAGTCTTTCACCCCCACACAGTACACAATGGCTCCAAGAGACCTGGCTCTCTCGGCCTGTTTGAAGAGAAGGGAAGTCATAAATCGAGCACATCCATGGGGCGAGTACAGAGCAGCCCTTTACTGGTCTCCACAGAGCATGGTTTAGGATAGCAGTTTGAATGTGCAGTCGTTACCTCTTGCTGTGCTGTTATAAGCTGATGCTCCTGCAGTTCCCCATCTGTCAGCGCAATGATCACACTAGCCGTGCCTGGAAGAAATGCACGCCCAGGATATAACCTTAGCAAATCTTTTAACATATATTAATGTTGAATTCTTAGGCGCTTACCAAAGTTTTCCTTGTAAATCTGCTCGTTTGCCTGTCAAAATAGAACGGATCATGTAAATATAAATAACTCATATCCAGTGTTTTCTTACTTACTTTCTGAAGTCCAAGGTGCATGAACGTGTCTCCACCCGGAATCTCTCGTCTTAAAGCGTTAAGGCCCTTCTGGATGTCCACTCTGGGCATTCATAGAAACATAATTTTAGGTTTGCGTACATTGTCGCATTGTTCCATTGTGCTTTTGTTTACTTTTTAAATACAGTTTTGGCTCAAAAAAATAATATTCAGATTCTGAATACGATGATGTCATATTCCCAGATGGGGGACAAGATACATTTTTGCTATTGATATCATTGTATTTTGCTGTGAAAATTTAAAAAAGGTAAAAATACAATACAATTTTAACCTGATTATTTCTATTAGTGACTAGACCCCAGAATTTACTATAGTCCAAAAAATAAATCAGGATTTTAACAATATTTATTTTAGCTGCCAGCAATTTGTATTAAATAAAATTGACCTATAGACTGTTGTCATATCATCTGAAACCCAGCAATTAGATGTTGATGCTGATCACTTGAAATCAATCATTAGTAACATTTATAAAGATTTAATATAATAACAAGCTATGGCAGCAGGTATGGAGGGTTATTTACCTGTTCTCTGTCAGTTTCATGATGGTGGATGCCATTGAGGAGAATGTTATAAAGGACATCCTGAGCATGGGGCTGTAACAGAGGAAAGCATGAAATCACAAACCAACCAAAACATTCTGTCATCAAAGAATACTGCAGAATATTCAGCCAAAAACAAAATGAACTGTCAGAATGATTCTTCCCTTGAATTCATAAAACCTCCAATGAGTGATTAAGCAAGTTCATCATTGTGATCACAGATATTTGGTTTGGAAGCTATGATAGAAGAAAAATGTATAATTCTCATGTAAGGGCTTTTGTTTTTTCCTAGAAGGCCCATTGACATGCATAAATACTAGTCTGTTTTCGGTCCCATGCGTGACAATGACTACTAATGACTTATTTCTGCTCAAAACACAGCATCTTCAGTTGTGGTTAGGTTTTGACTGGGTTTGTAAAATATCTTTTGAAAACAACTGGGACTAGCTAAACATGCAACACATGTATTTGAATTGTTTGGAAGACATGCTAGGCTAATGCTGATTTGTAGTTTTGAAAATGTGTTGAAAGACGAATGTTATTATGCACAAATGGCGTCCAGCTTTTTTCCTCACCTGATCCTGCCTTGCATCTCTATGCTACTGTAGCTGAGTTGAGCGGCAGCATGCTAACTGACTTAGCATATGGCCATGTGTAGCCGTAGGGACATGTTTTATGTTTTACTGAAGCGACTGCTGTGTAAAATATGGTTCTTCTTCAGACACCAACATTTGGGTTCTACAGGAAGCAGTGAAATGTTTATAGCCTTGATACTTTGCATCTATTGAAAATCAAATATAGTACAAGTTTAGTCAGTACAGTCACTTTTAATTGTCAATAATAATAATAATGCTTAAGTATTTTTTATTTGGCTATTCTTTTTTATTCGTTTTTAAAAACTGTGATTGATCAATATGGGGAAAAACGTGACTTTTTTTTTTTTTCACAGTAACTGGTACATACCTTTTGAATTTTACTGCGAGGTTCTCCACAAAGTGAAATATTTCATCCCAGTGGTTCTTCACACTGCCAGACCTAAAAGACAAAAAATACAAAAAAAAATACATTTATTCCTGTGGTATTATAATAATAGTATAGCAAATGAAAACAAAATGTGCTTAGCCCTACTATTCCTAGAAATAGGCCTACTGTATGTTGGTCATTTTTACCATTTAATATTTTATTTTATAATACAAATGTTTACATTAGTAAAAGGAATTGGATATTTAATAGAATACATGTCTTGAGACAGTCTGTAATGTTAAATGGCAGTTATTTAACAGCCTGCATTATGACCTGCCCCTGGAGGCAAAGGAAATTGGCTGGTCTCTCCAGGATGTCCTCCATAAAACTGACATTTATGGTAAAAACAAAACAAAAAACTGACCTCCTTTGGCCAATTGCTCTATACATGTGCAAGTTTGAGTCTTTAATAAGGGTAATCTTTAAGGTAGAGGGCCCCGTGGCATGTGCCCAGTCAGCAGGTCAGCAGTTAAGCTAACAGCCAAGCAGGAGACATGACACATGGGGAATGAGCTAACTGACTACAGAGGCCACCTTATAGTAGAAACATAACTTCAAAATAAAGTGAGGATGACTCAATGTTATTCTAGGAGCTGAGAAACTGATGTTATAGCATATAACAAACTGTAACTGGCTAGTGTGGAGATAGTTTGCACATTTAATACTATGCAATTAATATCACGTTTAAATTCAAGTTACTTGTTTTTAAAGTAAATAATAAGAACAACACAAATGGCTCGGTCTGCCCAGTTGCCTTTGCTCTGTGAAAAGAATATCACAAGTCAGTCACTTTTTGTGATGACAGACCTATTCTTTTGTGTATTAAAGCACGACAACACAGCAGAGTGTCTGGTTTGAATTTTCATTTATTGTTGTGTCTTCAAGTAGTTTTGTGAAGGACACTCTGTACAAGACTAAATTAAAACAGAGTATGCTATAGCACTAGTCAGGTCAACAAAGTTTGTGTTTGCACTAGGGTTGTCTAAAGTATCGAAAATCAGATACTAATTGATACTAAAATTAATATCAAAACTAGATACTCATTTGAGTATTGATGCGGAAAAAAACATTAACAGGACAATTTTGAGCTTTCCTGAACCGTTTTAGTATGTTTTTGAGTTTATCTTCATTGTGGTAGCATAATTGGTATTGAATATTGAGTGAATTCCTTAGTATGAAAATTGAGTTTGAAATTTTAGCATCGTGACAACACTAGTTTGCACACTACATTCATTTTAACGTATAAAAAATATAGTACAGGCCTAAATCTATAGTGAAATACAATAATTGTTATGACAAATTAGGCAACATAAAGTTTTCATTTAACAAACCTGTAGTAAACCTTCATTACATTTTACATTGTAGAATGGGCAATCAGAAGCTTTTAGGATGAGAATATTTTTTCATAGGCTATATTTCATTTCTGTAGCAGACCTACTTCTGCTACGTTCCCATGCTAGACTATGTCATCCACATGAGTAGTATAAGTAAATTATAGGTTAGGAGGGAGAGATAGATTTAATTCCATAGAGTGAAACATATAGGCAGAGCAGTGGAGAAAAGCAACAAAAAAAGCAAGCAAAAGCAACTTTTCACCAGAAAAGTTACACAGTGCACCTTTATACTGAATGAAGGTGCACTGTGTAAGTTTTTTCTGGTGAAAGATCTGCTAGGTGCTTGTTTCTATGCAGATAGATCATTTTCATGCCTTATTGTGGGACATTCTAGGCATGGCAAAACATCAGCATTGAGACAAGCATGTAGAAGACCCTCCACCAGAAAAGTTACACAGTGCACCTTTAAGTGTTGTTACTGCATGAAAAAGTATCAAGCAGATAATATGTAGTGGTGACAGTATTGATTTAAACAATGAATTTCCAACAAAACAACTTGTAGCAATATGGTCTCATGTTTTTTGTCTTGAGCTGAGTGTTGCTGAGGTTATCCCCCTTGGTGTTTTGTGTCATTGCTTAGCAGTAGATTTCTTGGCCAAGCCTGGTGGTCAGTCATCCAGGGCATACCAGGGACTTTCCCAATATCCTTTCTTTTCTGCCAGACCATTGTGGAGTTGTTACATAAAAACACAAACTTAAACATGAACTTATAAAACAGTTGACACTGCTGATTTGAAATATTCATTGGGTTTTGTGTAAAGATTCAACAGACCTTAGTAGCCTTTATAAAAAAAAAACCCAAAAAACTATTGCTTCTGCAGCTGTTTTTGCTGAGCTTTCCCAAATCTCTGAACTTGTAATAAACAAAACAGTCGAACAATTTGAGCAAAAATGTTACAAATACAGCCAATTTTCAACATCTCAAAAAGATTAATGACTTGGACGATAGCTACTTTTGTGTTGCCTGGATGCAATCAATGTTGGCTAGCTGTCCGGCAAGAAGAAGTGTTTCCTCAATCTTGTGTCCTGACCTGTTCCTAACCATCAAAACTTTCAGATTGAGCAAAGGAAACGGATAAGACCTTACAAGCTAAACAGAATTAGAAAAAAAGGTTAAAAAAAAAAAAGGTTGGGGTAAAGAAGGAGGAGAGGTGTCTCGTTGAATGTGCAGCGCTAACAAAATTAGCCACATGAGAATTGCAGATGCACGGCTCTCACCCCTGACGAAAGGACTGAAGCCAAGTTCTTGAGCGAATTGTTCCATTACAGCAACAGAAGGGCGGGTAAACATAAGTCAAACTTGAGGTGTGGGGATAATGTTGGCCTATTTATTTAACATTGGGGTGAATCTGAGGACTCTTTTTGGTTCTTGCTAGCTAACCTTCGTTTTGGCTAATGTTTACGTTGGAACAGTACCATTGTCTGTGGCGGCTGCAATCGTGGGACTGAGGCCTAGCTTGCACTTTTGCTCACCTGTCCAAACAGCGCTAGCCAAAGGAAGTGGGGGCATTTTATTCAGCGATTTGTCATGCTAACATTTGATGCGGTACTTTTTTTTTTCTTTTACCAATTGGTGCTTTGATCTCATTTTAAAAGCCTGGGTTGTTTGAGTTGAAATGCAGCGGGTAAGGGATTCTGAGGGCAAAAGAATGGGGAAGACACGCCAACAAACTGTTTGAATCTGGTGAGTTATGTCATC
This sequence comes from Periophthalmodon schlosseri, assembly GCA_000787095.1. NCBI lineage: Eukaryota > Metazoa > Chordata > Actinopteri > Gobiiformes > Gobiidae > Periophthalmodon > Periophthalmodon schlosseri. The sequence goes on along the minus strand of KN483797.1, from coordinate 66,587 downwards.
GCAAAATGGTCAAACTTGAATGATTGTTTTCTCAAATGGACAAATTATCTCAGAGCATGAACAAAGAACATATGGCTGGCGATATGCCGTAAGAAGGATGAAAGTAACCAAACAAAGAGACTGGGGAGGTAGCTTATCATCCAGACTGTATTGCTTAGGACTGGAAGTGAGATAATACACTGGCTTTCATATAGATTTGCTCCGCCAGTAAAAACAAGCCGATAATTTGATGAAACGAAAAGGTCAATCCTGTCAAGTCACAACATTCTGAACAAGAGCAGAGGTCATATCAGTCTGTGTGTGTGGTTCAGCATGGGTTAGTGCAAGTTAAACAAAACTAGCCTGCATAAATAGTTTGTTCTGAGAGAAAACAGGGTAACCAAGTCAGACTGATATGTGCAGCACTGTTTATTCAAGTGCTTCTATCTGGAAGTGTTGTCACGACACTGAAATTTCAAACCTGATTTCAATACTAAGGAATAGGCTTGATACTCAATACTTATACTTTAATTACTTATACTTACAGTTGTGGACTTACTTATATTGTGGACTCATACTTGTTCTGATACAGCTCAAGACCATTCTAAAGCAATTTAGTAAAAGTCAATTTCTGTCCTGTGAATGTGACTTTTTTAGTATCAATACCTGCCCAAATGTGTATCTAATTTTAGTATCGATTTTTAGTATCAATACCTGCCCAAATGTGTGTCTAATTTTAGTATAGATTAGTATCTGATTTTTGATACTTTTGATAACCCTAATCTGGAATGACTCACAGAAAGCGATCCTGAAAAGGTAGAATGTTCAGACAAATATCTGAAGCTGATTGCCTGAAGAATCACAACAGCAACAGGCACAGACATCTTTCCCCTCCACAAATGCACAAAGCACTTCGTTTTTCAAAAAGAATACAGTCTGTATTTCTGCTGAAACAATACATACGTTGCCGATGTTTGTTGTGGTTTATGTGGGTGCTTCGTCTTTGGCTTCCACCCAAACCACAATGCTGCCCTGTGATTGGACTGGTCATCCAGTAACCAAGCCCAAACAGAGATGCAGGAGCAGAAGATGGATTCTTGTGAGTGTGATACGCAAGCTAAGACAAAATGATAAAAACACAATCAAATGTCTTCATTGCCCTAAAGATATTTCAACAGTTAGCTACAGTAAGTTAGGACGTTTCACTTTTCCATGTATAGAATTGAGTTCCATTGTCTTTACTTCTATTCCCCTGGACTTCCCCAAAAAATCTACAGGGAACAGGCATAAAGCACAATCATAGGGCCTATACTACGTTATTTTCTGATCTATGTTACAATATTGCTTCCTCATCAAAAAATAACTGGAGTTGTGTTTTATTTCATTCACATATGTTCAATACACAAACCCTGCATATTTAGGCTAAGGTCTTTTCAGAAATGGAAAACAGTCTGTTCCAACTTGTGATGTCATGTGGTAATACAGGAAGTGCTACATTGTATTTTTAGCCTTCACTTCACATTTGAATAATTTCAGAACTGGAATTGCCAATCTCTACTGAACAAAAGACACCTGTTAACTTGATAACTACCAGTTCAGACAAGGACAAATTAGACAGGAACAGAGCATTCTGAGCTTTGGAGATGTAGACAAAGGTTTACTCAGTCTTGTGCAAATGAAACAAAATACAACTCCGGCCATGTTTTTGATGAGGTAACAATGTCCTAACATGGTTTAAAGTGCACAAGAGTCAATTTTGTGTAATACAGGACCTTAAAAAAAATGTACCGTTTTTAATTCAGGGGAGTTTATTATTTCACATTTCAAATAGAATTTCAAACGAATGTAAATGTTCTATCATTATCCCTGTGTAGCTCATATTTAAGCAAGAGGCAAACCCTGCACTCTTGAGTCCAAGAAGCTGTCAACAATGGGAAGCGATATGGATCATTAGCATTGCGCTGTTCTGTGATGCTTAACAGACCATTGCAGTTGGAGACAGGAATTTCAGAGGTCCCACTGGGTCTGGGAGGGCCTAAAGAATCAAAACATCTCTATACATTTGTCTTTCTGCTGAATATGGCAGAAATTAATGCATCTACCAAAAGGTCATACGTCTAATGACTGTGTGAGGGAAATGGATGTGAACGATGACACACTGAGTTGTTTTGAAAGTGTGTTCACACAAATTCTCAGAAATTGGTGTGAGAATGTTTTGGTGCTCTTGGTGCACCTGTCCAAAAGAGATATATGTTGTTTCCTAGATCCATCTGCCTTTCTGTTTGTTGCTTGAAGAGCATATTTACAGACAAAATAGTTTTTCCATCAGAAAGACTAAATGTAGGCTCTGTCATTACAATTCTGCCTCTTTTATCAAAACATGGCATGTTTTGGAGTCTGTGTCTTAAATAACAATTATTCCATCACTAAATTTCTCAATAATTGATTTGTTGCAATCCATTGATTAAGCTGTTAAAGCACTACCTCAGCAGTTGCCCACTCCAGACAGCCTGACAGGTCACCCCAAAGAAGTCTACCTTATATGTCAACACCCAACATACATACACACACACACACACACACACACACACACACACAGCAGCATATGTAATAAATCAGATATACTGTTTCTACATTAAAGAAAACATATTGTGCTTGTGTCTGCTGTATAGTTGTAATCTATGACAGCCCTGATTGTTATGGTATAATTTGGACATTTTAAATCACAATGTTCATCTAAAACGACTTCTGCTGAATCCTGCGCGCATCACAGATTTAGAAAATAAAATTGTAACAAAGTTACTACAGAGCAGTGGCCGTATACCTGTGGTGAAAACGGGAGTTGATCAGCAAAATACCGTCTTGAAAATAAGTGAATAAAGACTAGTCAAACATGGACAAATCACATCAAATACAACTTCGGGTGAGTAAATGGTGAGGGGAAACAACTATAACATGGTTAAAAACTCTGAAAAGTCGATTCTGCATAATAGGCCTGTTTTAAAACAGTCATACAGCCCTCTGCTAAGCATATCAACCAGCATAGCATCAATTACCCAGCATGCTTTTCTTCAGCCGAGGGCATTGCTATGACGCTATGTGGGAAAAAGCTGCTCCAGTCTAGTATGTATTAGCACGCCTCAGCGCAGTTCTCATGGTTTAAAACATTAAAAAGGAAATTAAAGGAAAATGTCTACCACTCCAGCTGGTTCTACCCTCACCACCCCGAGCCTGCAGCCAATAGTGGCACTCCATTTTAACTGACTGGGCACAAGGCTTTGTTTGTTTAAAACCACTAACCTACTTTTACAGCTATAGCAGAAGTCTGAAGTCTTTACTGCCTGATTGCTGAGCTATTGTAACACATTTATTCTGAAAATTGAGGAATCGTTTGACGCAATGTTCATAATTAATACAATTTCCAAAGGAGTCATGCCTAAGACCATGAGGTTTGGATTAGTGGCGACCTGTCTTGTTTTTGTCTTTTGAGGAATACAGATTTCCACAAAAGACAACGGCAAGGAACATGTAGCAGACAAAATATAGCTCTAGGGTCTAAAACAGATTAAATATCAGAACGTTTAAAACTGCAGTAGCAATATAGTTTTTGAAAGTGAACTTCAGATTTTCAAGTTTAACAACAAAAAAGCAAGCAAAAGTTAAAATATGTAACTTATGTAGTACCAAGCTCATACAGTAATAAAGACTTGAAAAGAGGGACCCCAGTACAAATATAAGTGGTCACAATGTCAGTATTCATCATTACACTTCCTCAGTTGACATATGAGTGGTGCAACAAGAGAAATACATTGTGCCGTGGTCTGCCATATTTGGGCATATGCGTTTAACTCGTAGTACAATCATTTTCTAAATAAAATACTGCTAAATACTGAGCAACTTGCAATCCAGCCACTGACATTAGCAACTCATTCCCAGTTCCTATTCTTTTGTTATTGTAATTTATTTTCAGCCAGAACAAATCGATCAAGTTGGTTTACATAGCAAGTTAACTGGCCCGCGTCCTACATTTCCAAAAATTGGCTATAAGAAACCCATTTTGAACCTCACTGAGACCAAACTTGTATAAACATATGTTCAAGATTGAGAAGGCTGTCAGAATAGAACTGCACAGCTTCCCTTTACATTCTGACAGCATTGTTATTGCAAAATTAAAAATGTCACTTGTTTGTCTTCACCCTCTCTACATATGGTCCATATGAACAGGACTTAAGGTCTAGCATTTGCTTCCAAATAAAACAGCATGCAGTGACACGCCTGTCCTGAGTCAGCAGATCCACATCCTTCTATGTCCATATGCAGCAGCATGGGGCTTAAAAGCATACATCCAGGGAACCACAGCTTATGCCACGAGAATTCAGTGTGTAACTCAAAATGAACAGATGAATCTAGGGCAGGGTGGAAAGCTACCACAAGATAATGTATGCAGGCAAAATTTTGTTAAAAACGGCATTGAAATGTATGTTACCACAACCTAACTCATGCAAGAACCAATTAGTGTTGTCTGTCATAGGCAAAGCTTTACAGATGATTGTCTTTAAAGGTACACTATGTAACTTTGCAGTTAGACTTTTGACAGTCCACCACTTGCTTGTCTCCATGGAGATGTTATTGCTTTGATGTAGTGTTGTCATGATACTAAAATTTCAAACTCGAAAGTGATTTAACAATACCTAATTTTTGATACCAGATCCTGAACTGTTCTTTTATCGGTGTCTGTCTTTTTGCATGTAAATTAATGACCAATATTATTAAGAAAATACTTTTCAATCCTTGAATAATGTTATAACTATGGTAATTGATATTTTAGAACATAGTGCTAGGCTATATTATGTTCATAACTCAAAACAAATGCACATGCAAATGAACCAGAGCACACAGCTAATCCTCATGTGGATTTACACGTGCTTAAGTTTAACTTCTGTTTTCGCCGCATACAGCACTTTATATCAAAGGCAGTGCTGCGGAGCACATGCTCGTTGTTTTGATAAATAACTTTACTAGTGCTGTTTGTGGCATTTGTTTGTGCAGAGCGCAGTCATGACGTGTGAGCACCTGCACTGCTGTTAAATAAATCAGTGCGGTGTATGTATTGACTCACTGACCCAGGCATTTAAAGCCAAAAGACCGAAAGTTGGCACCAAATGAACATTAGTTTTATGATGCCAGCACTTACCTGACCTTTTTTGCTGGTTCCTATAAAGTTTTGGGGACCAGCCCTACTCAGTACCGATTCTGATACCGTAATGATATTTAGAATGTAATTTTCAACATTATATCGTAGTACTTATATTACCATGTGGCCTTATGTCTGTGTAATCCCTCAGTCGTCCAGGTAGGTTCCATAGTGGTCCATGGGCGTGTACTAGACTATGTGTCTTATACTTGTGCTGATACAGCTCAAGATCATTCTAAAGCTTTTCAGGAAAGGTTAACTTCTGTCCTGTGAATGTGACTTTTTTAGTATACTTGCTCAAAAGAGTATCTAGTTTCGCTGATAGCTTTAATTGGAGAGAAGCACATGGTGGACCCCCGACCAGACAGGTTACACAGTGCGCCTTTAATATTGAAAGACACACTTACAACTTGATGTGCAATTTGATAAAGCATCACTATCACTACTCTTTTATTCCATTACCACCATGGTTCTTGTGGAAATGAAAAGTGTGTGTGTATGTATGAAGTGTATGTTTTTAAGGCAGTAAGAAGGTAGTTATGTTAGACGTGTTTGTAGCACCTTTCAGCATTATCATAGCTCTATTCCATTAACCCCTTTAACTTCCGATGTCTGTGTCGCACTTTCCCACATGTTTAAACTGTGACATAATGGGCTCTTGACTTCCATAAAAACCTTTTGGACTTCACTTTACAAGCAAATCGAGTAGTGTCTTCTTTGCTGGTCCACTCTAAACATTTTCCCTATTCATGGTACAGCTATCCCATCTGCAATCCAAATAGACTTTACATAACTTTGAGCTAAACCAGATGACAATTCCACCCTTTTCATCATAGATTCCATGGTTTTAAAGCCACAAAGAGGTTTGAGAGGAGCTGTGAAGTGTTGACTAGACAGAATAAGCACCAGATTACGTCACTACCAATGGTAATAGTTACATCACTTTGAACCAAACCCAAAAAGAAGAAGCTAGCAACTGACGGTTTGGATTGATAGGCCCTTTAAGGTAATTGTTCCGAGCTAAAAGTCAATAACCTCATTAGCAAGTAACACCATTAATCAATACAGTGCTTGCTAATAAATTAGACTCTTTTACACAATTGCTTTTGGTGTATTATGTAGCACTTATTAAAATTAGTACTTTCAAATCAGAAAATGCAGTAGACTATCCATCCAGGAGTCTAGTGATTAATTACAATAATTTTTACTATAAAAATAATCCTTAGTTATTATATGGGCTAACAGTTTTTAAAACGTGCTAAAAGACGTTTTATAAAAAACAGGCATTATGCTATCGGAATGTCAAATGTAAAAATAGTTAACAATTTGTGATTTTAATCAATAGGCCTATTACACTTCAAGAAGCCTGTAGTTATCATATTTTTATCTGGTTCTCTGCTTTTTTTCATAATGTGGAGTCCAACTGGCCTAGTCCAGAACACATAACAGTTTCTCCATAAAAAGTACACAGACGGCCTTAGGGACAGAACTGTAGGTGGGCTATAGGAGGTCTATAATGAGCTTCCTCCTGTATGAAATCCAGTGTTGGCTAATCCTTGTTAGTCACCCCCTGACGGGGCACTGGCAATGCGCACAAACAAGCTAACAATAGCAGCTAACATTTAAAAAAATGGGATGTTTCATTATTTGAAGCATGTGTCAGTGTTTACAGCACAGTGTCAGCCAAATGCAGCTTAACATCTGGAGAACAACTGTGCCTTGTCCGGTTGGAAAGATAGGAAACATGTTCAAGATAGGACAAGACATTCACATCATTTAAACTTTTACTATGGCCATCACTATGGCATATCCACGCACCATTTGGAACCATTTCTATCTGTGTCTTTGATCATTGTAAGGATCAGTCTTAAAACTGCACTGAAGCACATTTTCCATACTCCCTGTCCAAGCGTGCACCTCCTCCCTATTAACTAAAAGATCCAATTCAGCAAATGCCTGGCTGCAAATACAGTTTGTAACCCAGGTTGTAATTAAGTTGTGTTTTGCTCACAGTTGAAGGCTCTTATTATGTAGTAAACAGATTGTCCACTGATTTACCTCAGTGGATATGGCAGTAATTATATTCTCATTTAAATGAATAGCTTTAAAGTGAATAGCAATTTTGCAGCATGGAGAGCCTGTCCCTCCATTCCTGTGTTTCCCTGGGATTTTATTTTATCCAGCCTCTGAAGGTCAGGGCAAAAAATGCTTAGACCACAGCATTTTTCCTA
>KN483797.1:31978-59103 GCA_000787095.1 Periophthalmodon schlosseri | reverse complement strand
CAAGTCACCAAGGACAGTTACTGTCCCTTTATGATATAACATACAAATGTGTGTCAAATTAGCTAAAAGTGTTTGTTAAACAGTTTGAAATAAAACAGGGCTTAATAATATAAATCTCTTCTGCTTATTCAGCAAACTGTAAGATGCACTCTTGCACGTCATGACGCACAAACGCACCCACGAAGGTATGCGCTCGCGGCCAGCAGCGACTAACCTGAAACACTTTTGAAGTGAAAATATGCGCCATTAGGACGTCAAATTGCGCTTTTCACTAATAATATGGTTAAACTATGAGGACAACTGATGAACTGTAAGAAAAACTGTAAGACAGTAAGTAGTAAACTGGCCTTTTTTTCTTTTTTTTTTTTTTTTGCTATAATTCGTTATACCCTTCTTTACCCTTTTAGGAGTGCCGTGACTACTACTTTAAAGTGAATAAGCTAACAGTCAACTTACTTATCCAGCACAAAGTAGAGGTCAAACGCTCCCTGACATGAACTTTCCTCCTCCTCCTCCTCTTCGTCAGGCAGCTCCGGCTCGGCACTTGCAGATGAAGAATTCAGCAAAAATAATCCCAACATCGCCAAAAGAAAAGTTACACTCAATAACCCATGTCTCGCCATGCTTGTCCTTCTATAAGTACGTAAAGGAGCAAAAAGAAAAATCCCCGAATAGTGACCTCTGCTGATGTTACGCGGATGGAGACAAAGGATGCAGGCGATGCTTCCACGTCTTTGTAGGAGAGTTCAGCTTGCAAACATGACAACCCACATCAGTGAGTGCAGGCGATATACGAAGTGACTATAACAGAGGTTAATGCAATAAAAAAAAGTTGTTCCAAATGAACTAGACGAAACAAATCCAACAACCAGAAAGGTAAGCTAAAATGATCACTTAAGTTGCCTTTCATCCAAAATGTCGATTCTGGTTTCGGTCAAAGAAAGTAAAAAGCAGCTGTGCACAGAGGAGCAGCTTTGACGCTGGAGGAACTGAGGGCCTGGGGGACGACTTGCCTGAAATGGACCAGGTGTCATATTTCAGCATGAGGAGGAGAGAAGGACGAAAAAATGGGTCAACATGCCATTTTGTACCTCCCTCCTTAAAGCTGCCTGATGTTTAAAAGGATTTTGAGCCATGTCAACTCATTATAGCCTAAAAATCAAATTTAAAACAACTATTTTGTTGTGAAAAGTGGGAATTGGGGAAAAAGACCAGGATATTTTTGGCTGTTTTTTATTTGTGTCTTTTCAACACTTGGCCTAACTGAAATGAAACGACACTAAATGTAATTGGCTATATAAATGCATTTGTCTCACCTTAAATACAAGCATGCACCTTCTTTACACAATGCATTTCCAACAATTCATCAGTGTAATATAGAAAATACACTGTCATTCAATAACAAAGTATTTTGTTTGAAATTAGACACAATTTGTTACAACATCTATTTTTTTTTATTTTCCACCACTTGAACTGATACACTTGTGTAGATCCAAAAGTGAATGCATTCTGAAAAGTCAATAAAAACACAGACACAACTGCACATTTGTTTCTAGTAAGATGAATGTGTATAAATTGTAGTTAGTAAAATGTCTTTTCTATTGTATTATCTGTATGCTTCTATAAAAGACTCAGTGTAACTAATGTAATTGTAACTGTCTAAAGTCTAATTCCTGAAACTATTTGGCTGCCAGTGCAAATGTGACTCCTTGTTGCTTGCTTTATTTCTGGCCAGCAACATGCTTGTTGAGAATCTCCAGTGCTGTGTCGAGAGCACCACTGGCTGCGACAGGGATGTGTGGAGCGATGCCCGCCCCCTCCCAGGCTGGTCCAGCAGCGGTGTCTGAGTGCACTGTGGGGATGCTGAGGAAGATGCCGCTTTCTCCGATCTGGAAGGCCTTGGCTGGATGGGACGATCCAGAGGTGGTCTCTCCAACGATCATGGCGCGACCAAGTTTCTTCATGATGTAGACAAATTCCTCTGCAGCACCTGCGGTTGCTCGACTTGTCAAAATGATCAAGCTCTTTTTGGAGCCATACCTTGTGCCTGAACACATTGAAAGATAAAGGTGAAAAACATAAGATGGGAAATTTGTCAACAGTGACAGTAAGAGAAAAATTAGACTGAAGCATTTACCAGTGAGTTCAGGCAAGCTGACAAGCTCGGTGGTGGCACCAGTGGTTCTGTCATACAGCTTGTCCAGCACAATCTGCTTGTCACCATCAAAGAAGTAGGAGCAAAAGCCAGAAATTGCTGTAGTAGGGCCACCAATGTTGTTTCTGTAAAGTAAGTTTTTGTGAGTTTTAGTTGAGTTGTTAATGTATATTGCACAGATAGTAGCAGACTCAACATGTCAAATCAATGTTCTTATAGAGATTTACTCTCAAAGTGAGGCGCTTTCACAGCTTTAGTGATTTGTTTTCATAAATGGAAACAGAATCACAAACTGTAGCAATATTGGATTACCAACCTAAGATCGATGATCATGGCATCTGTGTTGACAACTTTGTTCCATACATGTTCAACAATAATCTGGGCGATGGGCTTGACCTCTTCAAAGTCACCAAACATGTCAAATCGAAGATAGCCAATGTTGTTTTCAAAGATATTGGTTTGGAAGGAGACTTTAATCAGATCAATGTACATCTCTGGTGAGTAATTCTAGAGATAAAAACATAAATTAATTAATTTGACAGAACAAGGGAATCTTTCTGTTTATTTCTGCTAAGTAATAACAAGTTACCACTGGTGGCAGTGCTGGGGTGTTGCTGGATGTTTTTAGACTCTTTCCACCTGAGAGAAACTCCAAAACAGCAGACAATTTTGTTTCCAAGTCTGTCTTAGACACAACCAGATTAAAGGCTCCACTTGCCAGTAGTCCCTTTAGTTTAGCTGCTACAGCAGCTCCAACATCTTCGAAGGCATAGTTGTCAGCAATGAGAACTGCTGCACCTTCAATAATAGCTGGGACTTGGGCCTGAAATTGAACAGTCTTGATGGCAGTTGCCAGGGCATCCTCAGCATTAACTTCAACATCAGGACTAACGCCAGTAATTTCCCAAGTGGATCCAGTTATAGGGTTAATGGATTTAGCTGTTGGCACTGTAACATAGAAGTCTGTGTCTCCAACTTTGATCTTATCAATCTTCACTGAACCCCCAGCAGTCTTCTCCCCCACAATGGTGGCTCTCTTTAGGTTCTTGAGACAATAGGCAACATCTTCAGCAATGCCCTTTGTGTTTTTACTTGTGAGGATAATGAGAGGTTTGGTTGTACCATATCTCTCCCCAAGCAGTGCGGGCAGGGACATGAGCTTGGTGGTGGTGTTTGACGGCCGGTCATAGACACTGTCAATGTGAATTGGGGGCTCAGCTTGTGTAAAATAGGACACAATGTAAGGAAGTCCTGAGATATCTCCACTGCCAGTGTAACGCAGATCAAAGATCAGAGCTGATGTAGGCAAGATTTTATTCCAGACCAAGTCAAGGAGTAGTGCGCCAATCTTATCAGCCACCTCTTCGCCAAGGATGTGATCAATCCTCAGGTAGCCAATGTTACCTTCCAGGATGTCAAGCTTGATGGAGGTCTGGAGGACTGCCACAAGCTGCTCTGGTGGAAGTGGAGGCATCGTTTGTGGAACTGCTGGAACATAGTTTGGCTCATAGGTAACCTCCAGGCGCGGGTCACTTACTGTGCCTTGGACTCCAGCGCTGAGTACCCGAGCCAAGGATTCTGCATCTGGGATGTTCAGGATCTCTGTGTTGCTGCTAGCTGCTCCAATTGCCTCCTTCATTCCGAGCAACTTCTCTGGGGAGCAATAATTGTCCATGACAATTTTTGCCATATCCACCATGAGGCTGGAAGAAAATGTGGCTTGGGTAAAGAAACCATTTCCCAAAACTACCAATGAAACTATAAAAAAGACAACTTTTGACATTTTGACAGCTTGTGTAAAAGAGAAAAGGTGCTGTGGAAGCAGAACCTCCGTCTGCGAAGAGGTTCTTTGTCAAGTGAAACTGTTTTGGCTGCTTGGTTTCTGTTAACATACACGTAAGAGGATTTGCTACATCATAAACCCGTAATCGCATTATCCCGAGTGCTTCTGGGGAATCAACCAAGCCAAGTAGGTGTAGTAACAAAGGTGTTTGTGGACAAAAATATGCCTGTCTTTTTTTAACTTGGATATTTTTAAAAACATAAGGATCCTTGAGTCAATCAGGATTTGTTTTGTGACCATTAAACTGTATCCATATATTCTGTATTGTACTATACAGTGTGAAACTAAAATAGTCTTTCCATCAGTTATTTTACCTTTATATTAACTTCAAATAGTTTTCACTTAAATGCATTGAAGCGGTACAAACAGATGTTTGATTGTTATTTTTAAATATTAATGACATAGATTATACAGTTAGATTGTATTTTCTAATAGCTCCCTCAAGGACAAAAACAGAAATCAACAGAAATCAACTAAACATACAAATTTATATCACAAATAGGTAGGTAGTTGAATATATAAAATGTTCAAGTTCACAATATATTGCTTTTGCTAAAATGTCCTTACATTACATAGCTCTATTTAAAGGGAAGTATATTCAGCCAATAAAACTTCTGCAATCTCTATAGCAACACATCAAATAAACTATGCAGCCAGTTTTTTATATCAAATGAAGTGGGAAGCATTTATTTGTGTTTGATATTATTATTAGAAGCTCAGACAAAGCATCAATTCTATATTCAGCTGCTGACCGGTAGGTACTCTCAATAAGAATTTGAATCAATAAGGGCATTATTATAGAAAATATTCATTATTTACCTCTGCATCTAAAATACAGTGTTAAGCATGGACATTTTACATAAATATTTCCAAATACAGGCAAAACGTGTATTTTTGTCTGAAAAAGCAAAACCAAACAACCTGATGTCACTTTACTCACATGATTCTACATTAAAGTATAATTTCACATTTAACTGTGTGAAATGAGGTTAGTGTGTGAAGCTGTTCTGTGCCTTTGCATCAGGGGCTTAAGCTCCTCTTCTACACAGTGTACTGCCTCCCTCTAGCGTCTGTTGAAGCTATTACTAGTCATTAAAACTGAAACGCGCACAATCCAAGTTCGTTCAAGAGCATGAATAAAATAATACACCATTTAACAAAAATAATATTTATTTAGTAGACTTGTTACATGTTGGCATGATTTACTTAATTACAATATTCATCAACGCAGAAACATGTTTTACTACCCATACAATAAAATTAGGTAAATTGACATTTTACTGCACATAACTTCTAAATACATTAATAACATAAAAATTAAATATATACAATATTACAATATAGATTAGACTAACATCAGACTGACAGTTACCTCTCTTTGAAACTATCTGCAGCCACACTCTGCCACCTTCATTTCTTCATACAAATACCTTATAGTGAGGCGTCCGTTCTCCTGATACATAACTGTGATTGGGTCCAGTTTAATAGGAACACAACATGCCATGTTGGCTTTTTGGGGGTTTTTAATGTTCATTATCGTTTGAATGAGTGCATGTTTAGATGGGGATGACTCATCTGTCAGAGGATGGTAGCACAGACCCCGACACTCAAATGCATCATATTCTGGAGGAGCAACAATCCAGCTGTCCCATCCAATTTCTTTAAAATTGACTTTGAGTGAGGTGCGACGACAGTACTCAATCTCTGCCTCTCTTTTTTTCCTTCTTGGATGGTGATCCTTAAATGTTAAATTGGAGAATTCATTTTCTTCCACAACAGTGTTGTAGTGGGCGATGCTTTGCTCCTCATGAATGATCATGTCTTTCAGTTCTTTCTTTGCCTCTCTTCTTCTGCTTTCAAGATCATCAGAAAAGACTATCAAAGCTGCAGAAGTGGTGTCACTAACCAACATGTTGAAACATCCATCTGTGTTGTTATTACTGTCAGAAGTCTTACAGTTTTTTGTGTCCACCATTACATCAATCCCACAGACCTCACTGCCAGACTTGATCCAGCGTTTAGCAGATGTAGTGATATCAAATGTTTCCCACTTGCTGTGCAAACAGGTCACCTCTTTACCAACCAGAAGTTGTGTTGTGTCTGGTTCATAGACTTTAACAGTGCCATTGAAACAGTCTTTTGACTTTGTGTGTGCCTGAAAAAAGAGCTGTAGTTCAACTGCTGTGATTATTTCATAGCTGGGGATAGTGATGTTAAATATCAGCCTTTGCTTGGACTTGGTGCCATTGATCCCTCTCAGTGATATATCTACAGAAAAGACAACAAAGGGCATGTTAAAAAGAAACATATACTCAAAGAATTGATAGAATGCATTTAAAATGGCAACTGGCTAATAGCTATTTGACACACACTGTATGGCTAAGGTCCAAATTATTTCTTTTATACAAACATATAAATCAATATTGTAAAATAATATAAACAGTACCTTGCGCTGTGAAGCTCCTTATCACATCAGACTGAGGGATGACTGAGCTGTCCAAGGCATACTTGTTGTAGAGCTCCATCATGAACTGAGGAGGAGTGATCTTGTTTTTCTCTTGAGGAACATCCGACAGGTTGAGTTTCCTCAAAAAGTCCTCTTTCATTGTCCCCAGAATATTTGCCATCCTGTTTTTTGTGTCTTCCTCTTGTGTCAGCTGAATGTAGAGCCCCTCACTGTCTTCTGTTTGAATATCACCAATTAAGGGCTTGCAGGAGCCACTAGAAAGCGCAAGGCTTAAACACAACTGGAACAGGAATGTTCTGATGCTCAGCATTTTCAAAGAAACCTTTCTGCACCTTCCAATCTTTAGCAGCTGTTACCTTCTTCCAAACACATTAAAAGTGGCTTTGTAATGGCACAGTTTGAAAATGCATCACTGCAAGGACCACAGTTATGTCCGCTCCCATGCTCCAAATATAAACAGAGGGACTTGTGTCAACCAAAACAGTAGCTCACCCAGGCTTATCACCCCCAGAGATGCCTTCTTTAGACCGTTTATCAATAAAGGGTGAGCTGCTAATGAAGTCTTTGTAAACACTGACAGTGATAATAAGGGAGGCACTACAAACTGTGGGGTCCTTAAGATGCAGACATCTCCTTATTATGTCCTTTTCCCAGCTCAGAATGAAACTGTAAGAGCAGGAGTAGCAGAAATATAACATCATTTTGATGACCAAAACAACTCCAAATGTATTTATTATTCAAGATTCAAGATTACTTATTTGCCTTGAAGGAAATTTGCTATTAATCAATGTATGTCCAATATTTTCTAATACGGAATCTCAACTGTCTCTTATTATTAAAAACAGTCCAAAGAAACATATATATGCCATAAACGCTAAATATAAACATAATTTATAAGCATAACTTTTTCATCTATTGAGTAGTATATTTTTAGCAAAAACTCCAGAGACTAGTGTGCTTAGTGTCACTGGCCTGAATTCCAGTTACTCTGTGCTGTTTTTATTATTAGATATTTTTGATATTCTTCCTTGGTATATGTTTAATATGGAATGAGTCATCAATATGGAAACTACAAATGCCGAATGGAAAAGGCAGTGTGGTTAATGTTAGCATCCCAGCTATGAGATAGTGTATTTGATCCTTGGGCCATTCACAAGGGGCTCATAGTCCTCCCTGAGTGACTATGAGTTCTGTCAAGGCACTCCTGCATTTCCAGATGTGAGTGTAGGTGTCTAATGTGATTGCTCTGATTCCCCTTGATAAATAAGGCCAAAATGCCCAAAGTTACTCGGTTAGGATTTATTAAATAAATGTAATTGCATCCACAAAAACTTGAACTCAAACTTGCAACCTTTGAAATTACCCAACTTATTAGTTTTTGCATATTTTTAACATAATAAGCATTGACTGAAACTTTTAAATGTGAACAAAAGTTATTTAAACTTAGTTTGAAAATAAATTCTCACATAGTAATGGTCCTACATTCACAGTATATGCCTACACTTCATATAAACATTGCTGGTAATCTCATCTGCTTTGTGAAACCTAGTGAAATCTCGCCTACTGATGCATACAATGGTAATTAAACACAAACAGATTTACTATGAAGAAAAGTGATATACACACACAATTATGATTTCAATACCATTGCATAATCCCCAAATAGACAGCAGGGGGCAGCACTACGCTGTCTTAAAATGTGCTCTCAACGCAACTGAGTCAAACTATCATCACGTATAAGAAATAGGCTCTAATAACAAACAAAATATCCTCTGTAATCACAGGCTTGAATACTGTATGCATTGTGTGAGAGGTGACAATAAATGTACATAAGAAAACAAAGTCGACATTTAAGCACTATTTTTACAGTATAATATAATTTTAGAGGTTATTAATGTGGCATTGACTGCTAACCATTTGAAACTACAAACAGCAACATTAAATTAGGCAAGTGTTGTTCAAATGTGTTTCCAATTATACAGCGCAGGCAAAGTCCTGGATTAAAAGAAGCAATCAAGTCAAATGAAGAGAAGAAAAAAACTCTCCCAGTGTAAAAGAGGCAGGAAAGTATGCTAAGAAGCTTATTTAAGTGTGCCTTATCCACCTAATCTGTTCCAAGACTTCCGGATCATTGCATACTCACAGTACTGTAAGTGCACTTTTGAAGAGATATTGAAGAATTGCTTAATGAAACACAACTGTGAATAGCTGGCACAGGGACAGAAGTCACCATAGGGCATGTCCGAGAAATAAACTCATGTCCAAAGGTTCGTGTTTATCCTTCAAGGTTACGGCCGGTATACCCTTTTCTCAGTCATTTCTATAGTTCTAGTGGCCCCGGCTCTACCGACAAGCGCAAGTATCCACTGACATGCCGGGGTAAACTTTGAGCACCATGTTTCGGTTTGGGTCGAGGAAAAGTACACTAAGGGGGCTCATTTTCTCTGGAACGCAACAAGGCTCAGGAACACCAGGAATGATCCCCACTGCTCTGACAATGCTCTGGATGGTGGCGTGATTGGATGGACGCACCACCTGCAAAAGCAAAATAAGCAAATGAAGATTTTTCTAAATTACATGTTACAGCTTTTATCATAGTCTATTGGCTCTTTTTATCGCAGTTTCATTGTTTGATTTTATAACTTTTGGTTGGTTAAATCAACAATTTAGTGAAGTCCTGCAAGGAGACTGCTGTTGTGATTTTACAATTTAAAAAAATTAAATTAACTGAAAATTTATGTTAAGATAAATAAATAACACCAAGCTGTTAGCAATTAATGCAGTACACAAGCAGGTATACTTTTTTCTGAAATTGCATGTTTTTGAATAGTTTTTGAATACTATCTAAACTTCCTCACCTTGGGAATGGGGAATCCGCAAGTTCCAGCACAGTAATAGGCATCGAACGACTTTGGAGCCAAAACCCACTCACTCCAGCCAATGTCCGCAAAGTCCACCCTTAGGTATCGTCTTGAGCAAACTCTGGGCTCACTCCACTGTCTTCTCCTGGCCTTCTTCATCGTCCTTTCATCAAAGCTAAGCACCTGGGGCTTGCTCAGACCCTCGCTGTTCTCCTGCCCTTGCTTTTTACTAGGTTTAACCTCAGTTTTAGCTTTGGCTGGAAAATATGTGTTATGCCATAGTTCATGATTCTTAAAACTGTTGTACTGGATTTCTGGGATGTCATTAGTTTGGATCTGGAGATTAAGCTCTCTTCTAATCCTGGATGCTGTTGCTGAATCATCACCAACAGAAGCTGGACCATATCGCTGAAGTGATAAAGCAACGCTGTTTGGCTCATCAATTGCTTGGTCATCGGCATACACCATAATGTAGGGTACGTTAGTTGATGACAAACGTTCTTGATTAGAAGCACCCCGAGGCTGTGTTTGAGCATATCCCATATCAAAATCTGCAAAGATCACAAGCTTCCTGACGTCCCTAGCATGTTTCAACACTGCCGTGATGTCTCTAGTTTGCCAAGATCCTTTCTTAAATGAGCCAAGAGTTATGTTTCCCAGTGGCATTGCAAAATCAGAGTTTGAGGACGATCCGTGGAAGAGGAGTCTAGGAGATAGATGGAGAGGATGGGATTCAGATGTGTGTCGGGGCCTTCGGAAGCGCCACATTCGCTGCTGCTGCTGCTGCTGTCGGGGTCGCTTGTGGAGGAAGTGAAAAGAGGCCAAGAGGATGAGCTCCGAGTCCGGAATGGAGGTTAGATTGAACTGGAAGAATTCTTTGCCTTGAGACATCACTGTGAAAAAAGACAAATGTTAACTATATTTCTTGTTAATACATGATGGAATTTGAATTGTGACTTGGTTATCCAGCGTCTTCCTAGACATACATTTACACCAAAACCATGCAAAAGCAGCAATAATCTCTGGATGATGAATATGCACTTGGATAAAGACTTGTCCACTTAAAACCCCAAATTGAGCTATAGTTCAATCAAGCTACAGACTGTTACAACAACTATATATTTCACAGGACATTAAATCCAAGGAAGATTTATGAGGAAAAATTCTAATATGCTGCAACCCACACTGGAGTATACTAAGCTTCAAAACATCCTCAGTGTTTTGAAGAATGATCCCGTAATTGCACCAAGAATATGAGATTCAAAGGGCCGAGCTTTTCGTGACTTGACAGAGTTGCACTGATGCGTTTAGTGGTTTGGCCATACAGATGTTTGGTTTAACAGATGATCTGAAGCCCTCAAGGTGGATTCTCTCAGAAATGAACAATGAAGAAGTTGCCCCTCTCCTTCCCCCTTTTTCCCCCCATCAAACTGACTGACATGAATCACAGTCTAATAAATCTTTCCCCACACTTGTGACTGACACTAGCAACAGCATGGAAAGAATTAAACGCAGTCCGGTTAAGTGCTGCCTCACGCATGACCAAAACCTCATCCTATATCGCTGTAATCTTCAAGTTCAACCTTGTCTCCCACACTTCCACCGCAGCCTGAAAGACAAACAGTGGATCTGTCCAGTGGGTCCACAGCATATGGAAGTGCTTAGTGCAGAAAGAGCTCCTCTGAGGCTTTTTTCTCCGCGCAGCCGGTGTCTGGGTGTGATAATAGTCTCTTGTCTAACACCTAGGCTGCTGCTGCTACCGGTGAACTAGCACACTTTGGGGCGTCAGTCTCCCACTTCACTAAATCTCACAGTGACAAGGCACAGAGGTAAAGATGCTCACCCTACGGACCAGTTTGGACACTTGGAGATGGACTCGACAGCTGTTGGCTGGACACTTCAATGACAGTTTCCTATTATGATTCTGTATTATGATGTAGGTATGTCCTAATAACCATTTTATAAAACAAATGATGGTACCTAAACCTCACCACAAACTCAGGAAAAAGTAGGCGATATTAACTGAACATCAGGCTTAAAAAACTATGAAACTGGTGGTCTATATGTTGGCATAAAAGCAAGTTACGAGTTACATTTATTGCTACTACAAATAAATGTATTACTACTACTGTGATAACCTATGTTGTGTCCAAAAAAATAATTTGCCTCACACAATACTGTAGCTTATAGACTACAGCCCTTGTATATAAAAGAATAACTCTGATTATGACTCTTATGATATTTCTCGTGTTATATGAACCTAATTTTCGTTGTATATAAGTTTAAAAGTAACCTGCACGTGAGAGAGCCGAAACCCTGATACCCACACGTTAATGAAAACTTACCTGGGACCGCTTTAAAACTCCTCACAGTGTTTCCATCCCGCTGGCTGTGGCTCTGCGGGTCCTTACTGTACTTCTCGTACACTTTGAACATATTTACCGAAATCATGTCTCGTTTGGCGCTTTCTACTTGCGACGAATCATCTTCACTCGGACGCGCTATTTCACCAACCTCCTCCAGCGGTGCCACTTTACCCCAACCGCTCTCCAAAATCACCAATATTTGCACTATATGAAAAAGCCGGTTCGCCATGGCTGACGTTCAGACAAATAGTTCCATTCAAAACCCGCTGCGGAATCTTTTAAATAATAAAGTGGCCAGCCAGTAGTATCCAGGTAATTCTCGTCTGCGCGGCTCTGCACGCTTCACGGTCCACGGGCTGTCCCACTGTGGGAGTGAGCGAGCTGCACGCGCGTACGGGATGATCCTCTATGACACGCGGTGACGCACAAGCGGAGTCGACGAGATCCGCGGATCCTTATAGGTGAGCTACAACTGTTGAACATCATCACTATGCCGGTAGCTTAGAATGTAGAAAATGCAAGTATGACAATAAAATAAACAGCCTACGTATCAATAAACACGAGGTCGTTTTTCCTGACGCAAGGCAAGTTTATTTGTAAAGCGCAATTCGTACACAATGTAAGTGCTTTAAAGAATAAGAAAGACATTAAAATCACAATACGAACTAATCAAAACATAAATAATAAATAATCACCGTAAAATTAACATTAAAAGAGAAGAGTGCAGAATTAAAAAAAAAACAAAAAACAAAAAACCATTTAGCCTAGTCCTATGCGCAGCTAAACAACCGTTTTGAGCCTTCACATTGTCAAAGTAGACTATATTTAAGATATTTTTGTGTTTTTACTAGCCTACTACCATCTCTGTAGCATAGATGTCCTTTGTTGTACACTTCATGACGTTACCTAACCTATAGCAAGTTACTGAGTACATTTTAATGTAAATGTTTGTCTTCTTTCTCAGAGAACAGCTGCATGTATGAGGATAGACCTTTACCAGGTGAGTGACATTATCTTTCTCCCAGTGTTTTAAAGAACAGAATGAACACTGAAATATAAACAGTACAATAAAAACTGAAGACGTTTCAAGGCTGACAGGCCATTCAAATGATAACACATGTTGGGCTATTCCTCTATAATGGACAAATAGAAAGATGCTGTGTACGGATTTGGTCATGGGGTGAAGAGTTGATGCAGAACAGTTTTAAATAGGAAAAGAGACATTTTTCTACAAGAAAATGTGCTTTTCCTTAGACTCTGTTTGCCAGTGCTGCACAATGGTTGTATTCTCTCTTATGGTAGAAGGTTAGAGATACATAGGATCAGACTGCCATTAAAATACCTCCAATAGTGCCCGAGGGGACCACAAGGGGCTCTTTGACACCAGTGGGACTTGCAGAGGAGATAAAGAGCACTGGTGGGACTGGGATCTCTTTCAGTTAAACAGTGGTGTGTGTTTAACAGTTGTCTTGTTTCAGCCACTCAGTCGGACAGCATCTCTCTCCACCTAGGGAGTCGGATGGTCTTATCTCTCAGTGTGGTCGCCTCTAATTGATCCTAATGGGGTTAGAAAAACACATCTACAAGGGTTTCGTCAGATGGACTCATGATGATTGTGTGCAGTTTTTAAACAAACATAAAACTGAGTGACTCAGGATGAAGACATGACTGGATTTTTATCTTTTCTTCATAAAGATGTTCTAAGATGTTTGACATTTTCTCTTTACCGTGATGGAAATTTCTGCATAGGGCTGCTAGGGCGAAAAAGAATAGAGTAAGGACAGTCAATATGTAATTGCTGGAGGCTGTCAGACAGGAAAATATGTTGCAGACATGTGGATGAAGGTGTGTTTATGAAGTAAGTTATAGAACGTGTTGGCTTTTGAGTATACATGACACGATTTTGACCTTATATACAGTTACACCATCGAACCTTAGCATTTGATTCTGCTGATTTCCACGTAAAATGCATCCCTACTCACTGCTCTCAGCTCTCAGTGCCAGCCTGCTTCATGGACGAGGGCCAGCCCACAGTGCGTCCTCTGGTTAACCAGCTGTAGCCACTGAGCCAAGTCTTCTCCAGAGCAATGATTAGCTGCTGCTTCAAAGGTAATTGAAACCCTTGTGAGTATTTATCTCACCCACAGCAAACTTCATAGAGTCACTCACTTTACAGCCCTCCCGCTATACGAGAAGGAAATGTCCAAGCGGGATTTTAAAGGATAATTGGTTGTATTGAAAATGGTTTTGTCCAAAGAGTATACATTCTAAGTAATCATAAAGTCACCCCATTATGTTATAATGTTTTCTGCTGCCAGGAATCAAAGGGCTGTGTTGAGGGTTTGTGTCCCACACATATCAGCTAGCCCCTCAACAATTGGGTATTATGTAAAATATGATGTGTTAGTGAGAAATTGTACTAGTGGTGAAACATACTTCTAAGGATGTAATTATTTTCAAACATAGAAAAAAGATAGTAAGTCATTTCCTGTATATTGCCAAACAACATCAAGAGATTTCAGTCTTGTCTATAAATACATGACTGCATTAGTTTAAAGGCTGTTTTGGAATGCTTTACTTTTAACAAAAGGACAACACACTCTGCACTCTTGGATATGTCTTTGTGACATATCCAAGACAACCATACACTCACTTAACCAGACCAAAATGTGCCCTTTCAAATGATTCTTATAAAAAATGCTTGCGGTACAAGAATAAGATTGCTGTTGTTTTTAGTAATATTTTTTATTTGAGAGTAGAATGTTGTTTTCTAACTTGAATGGGATTGCATAACTTTCATAATTCAGTTCATCACTCACTGGAGCTTTGTAGTGACATTGATTTTTACTAGTAGACACACAGTGTCAATAGTTGCAACGTCTCTTGGGAGGTTTTTATTATAAGCTGCCACATACAGTGTGATCAGTGTCTGAACTACGTACATCCCATGGTTCATCCAACCCCACGAAGCTATGCACAGTATTCTATACAACAGAATGTTTTCACACATGGACAAACATTAGAGGACAACAGGCAAAGTAATGTAAGCAAAACACCAAAATAAACATCTATGACATCTCTGATCCAGCTCCTCCTCTTTCTCCTGTGAAATGGAAGTATACCCCCCTCAAAACCATGCTCTCATTCACAGAATATTTGCCTGGGGTGCTCATCAGGACAGAGTCAGACGGAGGAGCCCACCATGTTTCTTTTGGCCGTGGAGGCCATTCTTCATCCGCCCCCTTCTTTCCTCCTCTTCCTCCCTTTGACTTGTTTTCATACTGCTGGCGAGAGCTGAATGACCATTCATGCTCTGCTGCTGCTGGTTATGGATGTTTGTGAGAGAAAGTCCAAGGGCTGTGACATCCCCTCATCTCAAGTCTGCCAAGTGCCAAGCTATCCACACACTGTGGCATACCTCCCCTCTCGCCACTTCTACTTAAATCAACATCAGTCAACTAAAATGACACTTGTGTGAACAAATCTATGCAGTCTCCAGGAGAGCACTGGGTGTGCAGTGTCGCAGCAGTCAGGTTGAGTCATATGGGAATTAGTCCATGACAAATTTATGACCGCAAATGGCTCCAATTTGCCAAAGTCTATTGAAATATGCGGAACATAAGACAACAGATGCACCTGGGAACGTTGCTGACAGGATAGTGGTCGCCATAATGCACTTGACTACTTTAGATAAATATGTCTGGGGAAAATCGGAGGATTTTGGAGGATTGCAAAAGAGGCGTGTGAAAAGTGACATGTTTGGAAAAGATGTAATGCTCTAAAGTCAACGTTTTTCAGCAGTATAGCTATGACTTTACTATGGTTAAACTTTGGATACTTGGAAAATTATTTAATAATCCACATGACGTATAGAGTAAGATGATTTTAATTAGACTTCACATAAACTTCATGTTATATAAAATTGCTGTAATTCTCGTTTTAGTTTTAGCAAACGTAATATATTAAAAATAATTAAAAGATTCACTGCCGCTAATTTCTCCACCCATTTCACCAACCTGTCACGTTGTATTTTGAAGGTCATTTCTCTTATTTTACTTTCATGTAAAAAATGTTAGCTCTGGTATGTTACAACTGTGTCATGCCATAGAGTAAAGCAATCTAAGTCACTTCACATATCCAGAGTAACAGAGAAATAGATGTACTTGGCTGTGAGATGTCCCCATAGGCAAATACATTAACCTCTGTAATAGCTTCTCACATTTAGGGCCCTCAGCTCCACCACTCCGGGGCGTGTTCACGTTCCCACACAACTCGCATGTATGGAAAGTGCTCCTCTCTTACCCGACCTATACAAGCCCCTCGATAGATGTCATTTCGACCTTGAACTACATGACCATCCCAGCCGCACATGTAGACCAGCTCATTTATCATCCCAATGCGGACAGTGGGAATGATGACTAACCGAGGTAATGAGTTGCTCCTTGCTATGTGCGGCCTTCTCTCCTGAGATCCAGCTCGCATGCGCCGAATCCAAAACCGCATGAACCCTCCACGAGTCCCTCTCCATCAGCAGCACCACCCCCATGTGGCTTCATGAAGACAAGGCCAGCAATCAGCATGATGGATTTCAGCTCTGACACGCTTTCCCTCAAGTGGCCCAATTAGGAAAATTATTTAGAATGTTGTTTTTTTATTTTAACAAAGCAAAGTTCTCATTGTCTCTTAACCCTCCAATAGTGTCTGCAGTACTGTGAAGGCAGGATAATGGATCGACTTTAAGGAGGAAATTTAGATTCATTATGGTTTGGAATATGGACTCGGGGAAATCCCTATGCACACAGGGAAAGTGAGAAACCAGATCTTAAGGTTTAAGCTGTAGGTGGTGAACTTAAAAACTAAAGACAGACGGGAGCAAAACGAAGACAAACCTGAAGACAGACCACGGCAGACTTTTGAAAAACGATCTTGCTGTACCATCCAACTGCTGATTTCCAGCAAAAAGTCTGATGGATGCTGCTTGGATCTTAAACTCACCAATCATGTCACGGTGAACCTTTACAGCTGTGGCCTAAACCTTACAAACTCACACTAAATCAAACGTCAATGCATGACACTTTAACGGATGAATGTGAATGTGTCCCATGAGGAGAGCTTTCAGTACTAAATGGCTGTACTTTTCTGGAGTGTTTTTAAGACTGTAATTTTCTCCCCGCTGCACTAAGGAGCCGGGTTGGCAGTATATCCTCAGAGGTCGCTGTCTGAGAACAATCTTCTATGATATGTTTGTCAGTTATTTGAAAAATTTACAACAATCTCAAATTGCACCCATTATTCAGACCTCTGAAGCAGCTGTATTTAAAGCTTGCCGTGAACACGTTATATATAACCATATATTATATGGTTTCTTCGCATTCAGATGGTCTTAGTGGTGAATTTAGCCAAGGATGAAGTTCACTTGGGAATGTGAAATGGCAAAACGTCATTCAAGTTGCCTGCACATGTAACTTTTCTGGCTGTATCCATGGATATGCTTTTACTTTGCTGGGAATGTTCCACAGGCATTAAACTTATCTAACTAACATTGATTCAATTACAGGTGTTTTTATGTTCAAACATGACTTGAAAAACATGTATTCTTAATGTGAACAAGATTGTCTCTGCCCTGACCCATAACTTTTTTCCAAGGAGTTACTTGTATTTGATGCCAAACTGCATAACATTTCAGGAAAAGTACATCTCTATGGAAACAAGCAGGTGGTGGACCCTCCACTT
Organism: Periophthalmodon schlosseri; assembly: GCA_000787095.1. Classification (NCBI taxonomy): domain Eukaryota; kingdom Metazoa; phylum Chordata; class Actinopteri; order Gobiiformes; family Gobiidae; genus Periophthalmodon; species Periophthalmodon schlosseri. The sequence continues at coordinate 41,678 of KN483797.1, read as the reverse complement.
GCAAAATGTTTTCCCATTACTTAGTAAGTACTTACATTTGTAGCAGCAGGTAGATGTATGCTAGTTCCATCATCCTTTGTTCCATGTCATCCAATCGTAGGAAGGAGAATCCCATTTGGTGCTTTTCCGTACTCACTTCAATGGAAACAGCAAAACGTTACAACATTAGTTTGCAAGTAGAACATACAATTGAGTTTACAGCAATGGCCCCCCACTGTTTATGCCTGTGATGAGTTGACCTCACTCCTATCCATCACTTCAAGGGCCAACCCTACAGGAAGGCTCCATTTTCCCATAGTTCTCCCAGTCAGTGAGGCAGTCACTCTCCACATTAATGGACCAAATGGACGCACCACTGGCACCAGGCGCTCTCCATCTTCCCCGTTCACTTTATTGCTGCGTCTTTGTTTACTTTTTCTCCTCCGCAAGCCTACTTCCCTTTCACATTTCCGTCCGATTGCGTTTTTCTTAGCATTTTGTCCCAGCTGTCTATAAATCACTTGTCATTTAGCTGTGACGTGCTGTGGCCCCACTGCGACTGCCCGTGGTGTCATTTCTCCTCAAGCTGGTTTTCGTGCAGTGTGGTACTTTGTATGTCAGTGGTTCTGTCAATACGGACATAGTGAGTTTTCCAACCAGTCTCGTAATTGTATTCTGTATTCATGCAAAAGAATGGAATTAAGTTGGTGCATTATGGCTTTCAATATTTTCTGGCCAGGCACATTGTTTGACTTGGCCGCTGCACTTCAAGTCTGTTGAAACATTGAAACAGGCTCTTTTTTCTTGTCTATAAATGGGGTCTTTTCATAAATGCACCAGGGAATGCTTGCTTTTTGAAGGGATTTGAGAGGATAGTGCACTGTACTCAGTCAGACCCCCCTAGATTTGAACTTTGCATTCACACACTCCATCATATTGAGGTTAATATGGAATGGCATGTCTGCTGTATAGGAATTGTCATGGTATTTATCACGACCGTTTTCATAAGTGCTGCAGACATGAAGAACTGGAGTCGTGATGAGTGGGGTTACTGAATTGTTTCCTGTCCCAGAAAGTTGACGAGTGAAAAAGACGAGATATTGTGCAGATAATAGAAATAGCAGAGTGATTGGGGAAAACGTAAAATAAATATTGGCTGTAATTCCTTTTAACAGTAAATTTAACTCTTCTCCCAGCAATGCTTTTGTTTTGACAATCTCTGACTGAATAATGTGTAGATAAATCTTGATACTTCTACAGTTTGTTGGTGTTAGTATCTGGCAAGCGGCTGACATGTTAAAACCTTGCATTTGCAGGTGTGTAGTGCTATTTTTCTGACAGAAAGCGGGAACATCCAGCTCTTGATTGAAGCACTTAGAATTACAACAGTATCTGTCTAATCAACATCATCCCTTCACTTCTAATCAACTGAATCTGATCAAGGTAATTCCAACAGTTAATTCTGCAAATAAACTGGCCTTGCTTGACACTGGCAACACTTCCAAATAAACTTTTCATTAACTGCACAATGTAACTTTTCTGGTAGAGGGTCAGCCATCTGCTCGTCTCCATGGAGATGTTTTTGTTTTTGCAGTAATGTTCCATAGAATGTCATTAAACTTATTTATCTCCATGTAGAAAAGCAGGTGACATCACCAAGCCAAGTTAAAGGCCAGATCTGTGGAGATGTGAACCCACTTGAATGCATGGTATTTTGAGCAACAAAAACATCTGCATTTGAATAAATCCTAGATAGATAAGGAAGGAACATTCCAGGCATAGCAATAACATCTCCGTGGTGCCAGACCCCACCAGAAAAGTTACATAGTGCAGCTTTAAAAGTCATGGTTTGATCCCTGCTATTGGCGTTGCGTGTTTGGGCAAAGCACTTCACTGGCCTTGATCGTGATCTATATATAGAATCACCAGCAGCAGTAGAAAAGCGCAATGTAAAATGCTGCTTTATATCTTAACCAACTACTACTGCACTTTTGGGTATAAGTTTAGCCTAATCTATTGTGATGCAGTAACTAATGTGTTTATTCACTGTTTGTCAGACCCCTTGTGAACCAAGCCGGAGCCTGTTTCCTCTCTTTATCAAATAACACAGAGGAAGTCCAGCTCACAGTGCACTCTTTTCTCTCTTCCTGTCAGTGCTGCTGTTTTTTCCGTGTGTCAGGTGCATGTGCCTGGAGTGAAGTCAGCCGGACCCTCTCTGCCAAATGGCCCCAGAAAGATACCTGATATGGCTACTACACAACCCCAATGGGACTAGGCTGAATGTGTCATTTCACAAGCAATTAGTCTTTATCCTCACAAACCCAAAGCCAGGTCCGTAAGGGGAAAAAACAGCAGCAGATTTGACATGTATCACCTCTGTGTTAATAAGAATGTATTGTCTTCTGGCTGGCTTAGTTCAGACCTTGTAAAACTTGGCCTCCAGTTGAGAGAATGTCCTCTTTGTGTTGAAGTGTTTTGATTACTTTTGACTGTTCTTGTCAAATTGATGTTCTGCTACAAATGGAAAACCTGATTCAGTAACCACAACAGAGTAGAGTACTGGCAATCCCCATTAAAACAGCTGATAGAAAAACGTTAGACGTGACTAAGGAAATCTAAATCTGTAAGTATCAATAAATATAGAAATGACATAAATGATGAGGTGGGGAAAATTGCAGTGGTCCAGTCAACGCAAAGTTCAACAGTCACATATTTTTGTGTCACCACTCTTTGCAGTTGAATACCACTGATACACAAAAATAGTACAAAAATGTACAGTTGGGGTCCTGGTGGGGCCAAGTCTTCCTAAAGAGGGGGTAATGAGCTTCACATTAAATTTTTATATCACCATGTTATGTTTTATTGTTTTGAAAATGTTACATTCACGAAAACAACATATTAACATGTTTTTGACGAGTCCCTGCTAAGTCACTCCCCCTTCAGAGCACTATCACAACACATTCGGCGTGCATTTCGTTAATGGAACTACTGCACATTGCATCGGGTTTGTGAAGCTGCAGTGTATTGTTTTGTATCACGCGTTTGTATATTCATGGAAAGTTGTCGCGCCGGAGCACGGGTGACGTAGGCTCGTGGGCTGAGCGTTTGACAGAATCGTACTGACCATAAGGAGGGTTCAAGGAGGAGAGATTGCTAGATTACTCAAATATGCATGGATGACATATAACCTTATAACATGGTAGAAAGCTCCAAAAGGTATATTTTGCATAATACCCCCTCTTTAAAATTAGATAACAAACCTCAGTGGTTATATCATGAATAATTATAGGATACATAAACTGCACATTTAAAACTCACATGCCACAAGTCAATTAATTAATTTATATTGACTTCCTATAAGACATATGGCAAGTGCACCGTAATATGTAACATGCGTATGGTGTAAACTCCTACTTGTGCCATGTCTGATCCTTATTTTTGAGAACAGGTAGAGGGAGCTTAAAAAAACACCACAGATATGTCAGAAAGCACATATCAGATAGTGATGCTAAAGGGGCGCTGTGCGGGCAAAACCAACATCCGTGTGGAAACGGCCCAGACGCACTGAATAAATCCTGGCAGCCAACATCCGAGAGACTGTGTGGGGAGAGGAAGATAAGAAAGAGAAGAAGACAGATAAGAACCCAGTTTAGGAACCTGATTTATTTTAGTCTCACCTGACAATAAAACCTTTGAAGAACTTTTTGAGACAGAGATATTAACAAAACACACACACAGTCACACAAGAAGATAGGATTGTGTTGATGAGCTATACCTGGATCCAACAAGCTGAGATTTTTTTGTTTGCATTGTAATGTAAAGAAGCCAGACCCGTGCCAAAAACAATTAACGGATTCATTTTTTTCTCTGATCATTTCGTACACATTGTTTTCAGATATAAAAACATATCCCCACTGAAAAACCCAACTGATTGGATACATGTCATCAGGAGCGATAGCATCCTGACTTTTTGAGCAGTGTGTCTTGGTCAGTCTTTTACTTTTTGAGCATAAAAATAACAGACCCAGAGCCAAGAACCTCACTGCTTGTAAAACATACCCAAGCCCTCGGAGACAAAAGGCTTCTGTTGTTTTTAGATCAATGTTAATTTGTGTCTTGGAGAACGCAGGCCTGAAGGAAGCTGTGGGAAAAACCAGTAGGGTTATATTGTTCACATTTGCCATTAGAAGTCCAAACCTTGTGGTGCAGCCTTTGAGTTTTCATCTCTGCTCACATTAACACCCGCAACGAGCCAGCCCAAAATTACTGTATCACCAAAAGGCCTCAAAGCCAAAATGGCCACAACACAAGTCTGTAGAATTGGAATGTGTTGTACCTAAGGCTTCTGTTATGTGGAGCATTTGTCCTTGAGCTCTGTGGTTCCTAACGCCGCAGAATAAAGCTCTTGTATTGTCATTTCAGATGGATGTACATCTAGCCAGTCATGAGTGCACCTCCTGATCGCAGAGTTACAAAGAGCAAAAGTGCACATGTACTGTGAATGGATTTCACTATGACACGCAGTACATTTTACTTTATGGATCCCTTTAGGTTTCACTGAAGCAACAATAACAAGGAAGAAAGACTTAACTCATAGAATAACACATTTACAGATGGTATCCATCACAAAACATTTACAAAAAACATTAGGAACATTTCAGGCAAATTATGCCTTGACATTCAGGCAAATTTATATCTGATGGGATTGATAAATGTGACTAAAAGGTACAACCAAAAAAGAAAATAATTGAAAACATATTTGTCATACGATAACTTCTCACCATCCAGTGGTGTCCACATCCACCTGCAGACAGGGTTTATGGCAATATCGTCTTTCTGATGATACATTTACAACTCCTTTTGTCAACAGTTCCCATAAGAACCTGTCTATTGTAACATATTGATGGTCCTCCAACTGTAGTGGTGGTTAACATGACCTATCTTTAATAGAGTATGAAGCATTCAGTCGTTATTCTCTGAAATGATAATTATATACATTTACAACTTGTTCAAGAACTTACATTATAATTGTCAAGTACCAACCATGCATACTGTATCTATGTAACACCAAAAATGTTTAGAAAAATATAAGCAAACCCCATGTTGTTGCTAATATTTTGCCTGAAAAACAACATTCATGCATACTCAGAAAATTCTCCCCATTGTTGCAGCAGAGTACATTGTTATTGTAGAAGACAAAGCATTGGGTTACATGATACTTGTCTCCCTGGACCAGAGCCCGTTGGAGAGGTGGTAGAGTGGGTCGGCAACTTAAGATCAGAACCAGGTGAAGGCAGTTTGTCGGTCATACTCGGTCAGGGCCTTTGTACCTTACAGCCGGAGGAAAGAGGAGCCAAGTGCAATTTTCCTTTATAGTGTTGATAGCCAGTGTTCAAGACCCAATTCTCCTGCCAAAAAATCTGCTCTGCGGGTTGAAACACCTCTTAAACAGTATTCACTCCACTGATGGACAGCCAAAGTTTACTGTAAGCACCTCATAGCCAGTGACAGAACGCGACCATAGGCTTCACCTGAACGCCATCCATCTCCATTTACAGGAAGTGTGCGTACACAAAACCAGGTCTGGACTTGATTGGGGAGCTGTATGGCAGACAATTTGTCATCATTTGGGTGACTCTCTTGTCTGACTGACGTGTTCCCTTGGTGACCCCGTCTCTGTGCGCACACAACCGATAACACACGGGACGTAGACGAGAGGCAGTGAGGAGAAAAACAGACAGGAGTAAATAGTTGAATACCAGACCGTCATGCCATGATTTTATTGGAATTTTGATATTCGGTAATATTAGAGTACGAACTTCTAGACCTGCATATGCACGGTTGACTTGCACGGCGAGGTTTCTCTTACTTGTTTGCAGAAGTAGGAAGTAGTGTGGCCAAAAAACAAGCTGTTACTTATTTACAATAGAGTCAAGCATAAAAATTATGGTAAAATGCAATTGATATGGTTTCGTAATGAAACAATCTACAAATTCTGGTATTTTGAATAACAATGAAGTCTGAAAAAAAAAAAAAAAAAAACTTTCACATAAAGCTTTTGTTATTTTCATTTTCATTTTAATAGTTGGAAGAGTAGCCAAAATACTTTAGCACTGCCACTCAATTGCCACATAATTATACTCGAATATTAGTTAAAACTAAAAACAAAAAAAAAAGCATACGTGTTGAGTCTGGACATTGCAGCCAGAAAGGAAACACAGGACAAAGAACTAGAGGGTATAAGATGGAGGAAATAGGCCCAAGGGAGGCTTCAAACCGGGGCCACTCCATTGATGTGGTATGGCACTGAGACACACTTTTACACTATTGCACTATGCAGTATCCAAGACACTCTCTGGAAAAGTGGTGTGCGATCTATCCAGCAGCTTGCTTTGTCTTCTGCTTAAGTGAATCTGCTACATGAGCCTGCTTTGACGTCAGGATGTTACTAATTGAATTTCGCGTCTCTCTGGCCTGTTCCTAAAACGTTTGTGAGCACCTTAAGTAACCTTCGCTGTCCGTAAAGAACGAAAAGTGTATTTTTCAATCACAATTAGATTTATATATTGTGATATTTTGTATCTTTACACTGCATATTTTGGAATAAATCGACCAAATTATCTACTTACTGTTCTACATTACAGGTCAAATATGATTTTTCTCCCTCCAAAAGATTGAGAATGTAATCGTCCTATCTGTACTATAATATTTACTTCACTAAGAAACCTTAGAAACCTACCTCTTTGGCGATTGTTACTATTCTGTAATTATATACATTACAAGTCTAAAGTCAAGTCTAAAGACATTTCAAGTCTAAATTAGAGGCAGATGTATTGCTTTTATGAAGGAAAATAACAACCAACTAGCCCAATATGTAAACTTGATAACATAATGAGATGCATTGTTTAAGGAGCCATTTGAATTTCAAATTTTATAAGCACTTAGTAGCAGAGCAAAATACCTTACACTTGCCAATAGAACAATACTGGAGGCATTGTGGAGCCTAATTATCACACAACTACATTAAATGTTTTGTTGGCTATGAAAATGGAAGGAAAGATTAGCTCCCTAGAGTGAGGACCTCAAAATTTTGTTTACTTGTTTAACTTTATTGGCTCGAGTCAGTGCTGCTGCTGATTGTATAAGATGTGAGTAAATACAGTGCCAGCAGAATGGTAGTTTCCCATTCCTTGAGTTGATTCTCAGTTGTTTTTGGTTCCAAATGGCAGTGTCAGCATCCACAGTACTAATGTATGTGGTTTTCCAATAGCGCATTGGGACAGAAGAGGGAGAGATACGTGACTAAACAACAGTGTCAAACAGTAATTAATAACAAAACAAAAATACATTGTTTTAAAAAGTGATTGACTATTGTTGTCCCATTGTAAGCCAGGGATGTCCAGGCTGCGTGAGTAACATTAAATGGACACTAAAATGTTTTGATCATAACCGATAATAAATCCATGTGGCAATTCACAGATGCGGCGAGTTTGGTGTAGTGAAACAGTAGTTCTTTGTTAAGCTGTAGTGCTCTCCTGGCGTGAATAAAGCTAAATAAGGTGAAGTTGTACATCAGAATAGAGTGGCCCTCCAAAGCACTTTTAATAAGCCAGCAGAGGGGCCTGTCAAAACGCTCTCACATACAAATTTAATGAGGGGTGTCTCACACATTGGGTTGTAACGCCAGGAATGGTGTGGATGCTTTAGGGTAAAATGTACAGGGAGGGCATGGAGGTGCACGGAAAATACTTAACTAAATACTCAGCTAGACATGCTCATTTAACACACATGCAACACACCGAGAACACGCAATGCCCTGCCATGACACTGAGTATATTGATATCTATCTTGACCAAATATTTTAATGTCCTGAACTGGATATGAAATGCCTATAGGTTTGATTTTTGGTCTGTCACAAAACCTAATGAAAATCTGATGTTGTCAAACTCATGTCGTTTTGTATAAAAGGCCAATTTACTTTGTTCGTTTGAAAGACAATGCTTTTCAACTACATGAAACAATAGAGTGTGAATTTAGGAGAGTAGAGGTGCTATATTTTAATATTAAATAAAAATGTGTTAAATACTCCCACAGACAACAGAAACAGAATAGGAAAAATAAAAATGATCTCATCCCATTATCTCCTCCCTGCTACTCATTAAATTAAGCAAACTTCCTGGTTAAGATTTTGTTAAGTATAGTAGTCGAATACTGTTATTTACATTGGCACTTAGAACATATTGTGATTAAGTAAGCAAAATACAATGGAACAATCAGTTGTTATTCATAAGTTTGTTTCGCTGCTGTCAGTTTTTTTTCATTCTTTCACTGACGTCTTATGGCCATGTGTCAGTCCATGTGGAGGTGGATGTGGCATTTGTTTAAATGCTGTTGTTGTAACCTTTTATCACCCAATCTGGTTGTGTTGATTAGTACTTGACTGTGCTGTATACAAATGTGGTGGCACTCAAGATTCCATTCATTTGAATACAAACCATGTATTGTAATTTGGTTGAGACCTTGTTTTGCAATGTCAATTGTGGTTCGATTGAATGAAAATGTGTGTCAGATGTTGGGCAAAGCATATGACGTGCACTGATCTCACTTGAAGAAAATGTTTTGGAGTTATTTTACAGTATAATACAAATCTCTTTGACTTTTAACCATGACATAATGCTTTTTGCATCTGAAATATCCTTTACATGTAATTGCTTTTGGTTTGGTTGTCTCCCCCCCAAGAGCTGTTGGTTTCAACTCTATGCAAAAGAAATTGAAACCAGGAAGTAGTGGTGGACACTGTCCCAGAAGAATCATACAATAATTTAATTTTAGTACAATGCATATAGGCACATGTATCTTTACATTGCCTTTTAAGAGATAATGAAAGCCATCTGCTACTTTTGTCCACACGTCACAGTGATTTGTTAAATCCAACTGTCACTCACTCAGAGCTTGACAAAGATTTATCAATAGGAGCGGATGTTTTTTTTTGTGTTTGGGCTGCATGAAACAGAAGCACTGAATCCCACGATGCTGAAAACTGAATATTCTTCACAAGACTTTTAGGTCATAAATGGCCTTCACAGTATGTTAGCATCATGCTGCTAATATTTGCGGTGTAGAGATTTCAAAATACTTCACTCTGTAGCCAACGGAGGTCAAGAAACACCTTATAAGGTAATGAGTAAAATTCAAGTGCTTCAAAGGAACTTGTTTTCTATAAGGTGTCCAAGCCTTGAAAAAGTATAATAGGTCCAGTATCAAGATAAGAAATTGTGAGAGCACACTGCTAATTTGTTCCTGGTGTCACATTGCCCCTACAGTGTTAATGAAATCTCCATGTGACCTTATTGTACCTGTTGGATCCCTTGGTGCATGTCAGGTTTGCTCTTTGATGGCTATCACCTTCCCCACAGTAGCTAACCCCCTCGGAGCTTAGCAGTTAGCTCTTAACAGTAGATTGCAGTGGTTTCATGTGTACTGAGGCGCTTGATGACTGGGCCGGTGTCGCACTCGGATGCCTCCCCCTGGGGCCGGAGCTGTCTCGGCAGTGCTCAGGATGTGTTTGTTGTTTTTTTGGAGCTCGCACAGCCAATTAAGGTTAATGTGATAGACATGACTTAAGCACATGAAAGCGTCTGAGGGTTCCCTGCCGAAAGACTTCTGTGGGGAGCTGCTTGAATGATGTGACGGTTCACACAAGGCCCGGAGCCAGCCCCGG
>KN483797.1:0-31876 GCA_000787095.1 Periophthalmodon schlosseri | reverse complement strand
CCAGAGGTAGCATTTGTGGAATGTACTGTCAGTTTTAGTTTGTCTGTTAACATTAGCAAAGTACTACACAGAATTTAGCTGTTATTTGGCATTCTATCTGCTCGATGACAACTTTTTACGATTTAACGTCTGTTGGAAGACGAAAGAATATGATGTGAGCTGCTAAGAAATGTGTTGATATTGTGGTCACTAACAATACTTTTACAGTATGTGTAGTAGCGGTTACATTAAAGGTGTATTATGTAGCATTTCTTGTGGAGGGTCTGATCGTCTCCATGGAGATGCCATTGCTTTGCTTTGAATGTTCCTCAGTATGGCATTAAACTAAACATCATGAAGACAAGTAAGTGACGTCAATTTAGGTAAGTGACGTCTACAGGTATAAATTCCATCCATCCATGCTATAACTTGGCACAAGCATCTCTCCTATGACTTCTCTTGGTTAATGTATTGTTGTGCACTGTCCTTGTACAAATAAAAAGCATACCATACCATGCCAAAACGATAACATCTCCATGGAGACAAGCTGGTGGTATATCTTCCACCAGAAAAGTAACATAAAGCACCTTTAAATAAACCTTTACAAGTTTTCTGAGCTAGTAAATGGTTGTTGTGGGGTGAATATATGATCTTGTTTGTTTTCTTTCTTGCTATTTCTGAGGTAAGAAACAAATGTTGTTTTTTAGTTATTTAAATTGTCAAAATGAGAGACAGCACAGTATCACATTGCATTTGCATGACTGTGGAACTTCTTGCACTTTCTCAACAAGAGCAAAGATATAAACTAATGTCATGAAGTATCCATAATAAGCAGTGCAGCACGTGGCTTGACAGGCGGCAATTGGGCCTATAAATATGAACAATCACCTCTCTGACCTCCTAGAGAAAGCTGTAATGTTCTGTCTTTATCTCATTACGTTTAGTCATCTTTCCACAGTGTTCTCTGCTCTCTAATGGAAGTGTGGTTCTTTCATTACATGACAGTCTGTGCAACATCTTGGTCACCATTATACTTCAGTTCCCAGTATGATCTCATCTTCTGTAATCTCCATCCGCAGACTCGCCACACATGTAGGCCCAGAGCGGTGGTCCCCAGCCTGACGATCTGCAGCGCTCCGACGGGAAAGTGAATCCAACACTGTGTGCAGAGGAGACTCGGGACTAATCCAACTTCTCACCTATTAAAACGAAACAGATCACCACCTCAAAGTAAGGGCAAAATCCCCACTAATAGTTCCAAAAAGGCCCCGTGGCAGATAATCACACATACGCACACACTCAAAGAAGACAACCATGATGAATTGTAGTGGGAAAACCCCACGCTACACATCCTTCAAAGGCGAACAAACCTGCAAAGCTCTTCAAGGCACATCCTCGGAGCGCTTCAACAGAGCTCGCATTCCCCCCATTAAGAGAAAGGAGAGCACTGAAAAGTCGTTCAGACACATTGTTAAGAAGTCATAAAGCCAACACATAGTCAATGGGATCTATGCTCATCTGTTCTATCTAGACATCTATCAAATGGCCTGATGCATTGAGGGTCCAAACTCTGTCACAGAAGCTTTTTTTTGGGTCGTTGACGTAAACAAATACGTTGTAAATAAATACATTCTCAACTCCCGAATGGCAGCAGTTGGACGTTAATGTTAAGTGGAACGTAATGTGATTTTAATGGAGAAATTGGCGTTAGACACAGAATATTATAAAATGTGAAAAAAACACTGATCTAGGCTACTTTAAGTATTGTACTTATTAGAAAACCTCAAAGCGGACGTATTATTTTTACCCCTTTTTTACTGACTTTTTTTCCTGAAGTCAAAGTTGTATTTAGAGTGATTCATGCATGTTTGAGTTATGTTTATCCTGTATTTGAGACGTCATCATCAACCCCCGTTTTCACCGCCACCGATATACGCCCACTGCTCTGTACTTACTTGGTTCTTCAATTTTACTTTTTTTGTGATACACACAGAATTCGGCAGCTTCACATGGCAATTTTGTACAAATGAAAAAAAAATCCTTGGCTCGCTAACATGATCTACAGCTATCCATCGGAGGTGCGACAACGCGTTGCCTTTTTGTGATGACGTTTAGAGCGGTGTCAGCTCCCATTGGGCGCAGCAGTTTCTAACATGGAAGTCAGCACACTTGTTTTTTTATCAAGTCATTTTAGATCAATGTTGCAATTTAAAATGTTCAAATTATAACATAATGATCCACAGGTGTCATAGATTAGAACTGTATAGCAGATACAAGCACAATATGTCTTTAAAACATTTATGCTACGGTATTAGCATATTTTGTAGGAGAGTATTAGAGACATAAAATAAAATATAAAGTTTGACCGAGCCTACAGTAGTTTGTCAGGTTAGATTTGTCATTGTTAATTCTTCGTTGCAAATGTATAATGGTACTTTTGCCTCCAGTTGCAAGAAAAATATGCTGTCAAATACTACAAATATTACCCAATTAAAATGGCAAGGGATTTTCTGTTCTTACATTGTCAGCCTTACGTGATCAGCACTTGCGTCAACAAAACTTTATGGCAAAAACTGTATGTAGGTCATGACTTGCCATAATGTGGGGTTCCGAAACCACAGCAGTTGAGAACCACCAGCATAGCGTTCATCTGTAATAAAGCTCAAGCTCCCTCTTAATCTTATTCGTGCCAAATGTTTTAAGAACGATGTACCAACTGAACTCCTCAACAACTCAAGAAACACAAGAACATTACGATACATCCGAGGGCGATTGACTGTTAGTGAAAAAGTTGCCAAGTACAGTCATAAAGCCTCAATGGAGTGTGTCATGTGCTGATTCAGGGACAGTAGGGCAGCCAACCACGGCGGACGGGTCTGGGGAGCGTAACCGCGAATGCTTCAGGGTTCAAGGGGATAAACCAAATGGGACAAGAGCAACTATAGGTCACTGGTTGTTAGTGTTCTACCTTGTTCATTTATGCTTAGAAAGTGCAAGATTGTATAAAAATAATTACATCTGTAGTTAGCAAAATGCCACAGAGAGCCTTAAAATGGAACAAATCTGATATCAGTTTTAATTGGAGGGTGAAATACATTACTACCCTCTTTAGTTGTGGTGAAGTCTTTGGTTTACTGTAGGAATATATAGAGTTCTATTCTAGAGTTACATTATTGGATAGATCAGAATCAGAATTTATTCATCATTACAGTAAAAAAAAATACACAGAAACAAACCACTGTGCTCAGGTCCAGGTTATCAAACTCAGACAAGACTGAAGTCATAGTCTTTGGCCCACAAAAACAAAGAGAAAGTGTCAGCAGTCACCGCCAGTCTCTCTCTCTAAAACTTTCAAATCAGGCTAAAAATCTAGGGGTAATAATGGACCTAGACTTGAATTTCACCAGCCACATCAAATCAATAACATCTGCAGATTTTACCATCTAACATAGCAAAAATCAAAGGTTTACTGTTTGAACCAGACTTGGAGAGATTTATTCATGCATTTGTCTCCAGTAGGTCAGATGATAAGACAGCTGCAGTACATCCAGTCCTGACTAGAACTAGGAAGAACGAGCACATAAGTCCTGTGCTCAGGTCTCTGCACTGGCTCCTGTGGCTCAGAGAATAGACTTTAAAGCAGCTCTGCTTGTTACAAGTCTCTCCATGTCCTAGCACCAAAGTACATCTCCCACATGTTAGTGCCACATGAACCATCTCACACTCTGAGGACTTCAGGGACCGGCCTCCTGCTGGTGCCCAGAGTCAGGACTAAACATGGGGAATCAGCGTTTCAATTTTATGCAGCTAAATCCTGGAACATTCTTCCTGAAGATGTGAGACAGGCCTCTACTTTGACAATGTTTAAATCCAGGCTCAAAACGGTTCTGTTTAGCTGAGCATATGACTGAAAGGTTTTTATTCTGCACTCTTCTCTTTTAATGTTAATTTTATGATAATTACTTATGTTTTGATTTGTCTCTACTGGGATTTTAATGTCTTTCTTATTCTGTAAAGCACTTTGAATTATTTTGTGTACGAATTGTGCTATACAAATAAACTTGCCTTGCCTTATCAACAGCATAAAAACATTGTAATAAATAGTTTTAAATTTTTGTCAACGTCAAAATCAGTGCAGTCTTTAAACAACCCCCACAAACCGCCTTCTTGATTTCATAAGATGATTCCAAATAATGAAACCAGCTAGTAGGTAATTGTATGTAGTTGGTTAGTGACTTTGATGACGCTCAGCACATTTCAATGTTTCTGTCTCTTTAGTAAATAAGCAAAACATTGGTTGTGGTAGGCTGCGATCACATGACATCACTACATTCAAAACAGTTTAAAATTGAGCTAGAGGCCAGGTCAGAATTGCTGCTTAACTGTGAAATTGCAGATTGCTTGGCCTTGTTTATGGTTAATATATGTCTTACTAAGTACTGAGTCTATCCACTTGAAACAAGGACTGCCACAAAGCTCAACGTCTTCTCTGTCAGCGCAAATAAACAAAAGTGAAGAGAAAAACAACCCGCAATTGTTGTAAGCTGAAAGGACTTGCAGACATAAGATTTATACGGCAAGATTGTGGAGCCAATCTCTAACAAATAATGATAGGGTTCAACGTTTGGGGATTTTCAGTGTGGATATTTCTTTCAAAAACATCAAATCTCCCATAGGGTTACAGGCCCCTGCCCTCCATCTTAAATTATCTCATTTTAAGTTATTAGGCTTTATCGATTTTCCGTCCCAGCCCCCGTAACATATTTTTTCAACTAGAACGGGAATTTTAAAAAAGAGCCCGAGTAAACACAGAAGGCAAAGAGAGGCTGTTATTGTTAAGCGCTGTAGAGCAATTGAAACAGTAGCAGTTTTGAAAAACATAATTACAGTTATTTAAGTGCTTGGGATTTTACAAGTGCTGAGTTGATAGGAGTTGCGTAGGTGCGGTACTTTTATCATCACATCGGCACATTCTGAGGTTTTGTTAAACTATCTCACGCTGGCTTTACCCCGCTCCGCGCACACGCAGACAGACGCACAAAATGGTTACAGCTTTTAACTCTCCATTCCCAAAGCAGCGGTGATATTTTACAAGCTACTCATGAAGAAATGTCTCGTTCCGGATAATTTACTTGCTTTGAGCGACTATAATGCGCAGTGGAGCTGTGCCTTGACGATATTGACATTAATTTGGAGAAAAGATATAAAAAATAGAGGTATTAGGGGCAAAGACCAGTTCAGTTTAGCCAACACTAAGAACATATCATGCGGGGCAACAGTGGCTCAGTTGGTAGAGTGTTTGTCCACTGATATGAGGGTTGGTGGTTCAAATCCCACTCTCGATGTAAACATTGTTGGTTGAGCAATCAGATCCACTGGCAGAATGATTCTAGCTCCCACAGATGACAACGTCCCGACAACATCCTGACAACGTTCCAGCGAGGGACTAATGAAAACCGCATCCAGAGCCTGGAAAATGGCAAAAATCAAGTAGTAAACAAGCCCCGACATGCCAGTGAGTGGTATCAAAAATTAGAACTCGATGAGCTCTAATTGTCACCGAAAACCCTGTGAAAAAATAATGAAAGACAACTCGGTAGCGCCCCCTCAAACTTTGATTTTCATGGGGCCAATGGAAGCCCGACGTAGAAAAAAGTCAACGTAAAAATCTGAAACTCGCATTAAAAAATAGAACATGTCAGGACATGACAAAAATGATATTATGGCCCCGCCCTAAAACATACAGGAAGTCAGCCATATTGGATCAAAAGCACACACCCTCGCATTTAGGACATCTCCTCGCACAGTTTTCATCACAAACACTTCAAATTTGGCCAAAACCCACTAAACCCATGTGTGATTAAAGAATATCAATTACATTTTGAATATGACTTTGGGTGTGGTCATGGTCAATATTTCTCTTTCACACATTTTTTGTTGGGAAAAAGCCGATACAGCGTTTATGCAGATTTGCGAGCTGAAAGCAATGATATGCAAATCATGACACTGTCTCACAAAATGGCTCTCTAGCGCCCTCTTGAAATTTAATTTTCAAAAATTCATAAAAGACAAACGATTTGTCGTGGACTTGTGAAAAAATTCACAGTGGCCTTATTTGTGATGGGGCACAATGTGAGTAAGTCACATCCTTGGGCAAGACAGTTAACCCACCTCACCCCCAGTGTCTGTGTACAATGTCTGAATGTGTGTGTGAATGGGTGAGTGCTTCCTTGAGGTAAAGCGCTTTGAAATGTGACCTTTCACCATTATTAAAGGAGCACTATGTAAGTATTTAGGTGAAGGATCCGAAACCTTCAATTCACAGTGATTTTGATGTTTTACTTTTAATGTTCCTCAAAATGGCATAAAACTTTGCGATCTCCATTGGGACAAGCAGAGACTCCACCAAACTAAGTTTGTTTTGGCAATAAAAACACCTATACATTAATATATGTCAGATAGATAGGTTTATACCAAACAGCAATAACATTCATCATACTTTTAAAATATATCTGTACTACTTTTACTTTATTACATGAAAAATTGGGCACATTCTCATTAAGATCTTATAGTTTAGAGGTAAATGCTTTTTCTCCCATTGGCCCACCATAATCTACAAAATCTATTAAAGCTGTTCTTATTTTTAGCAAGTCTAGAGGATATCTTTGGCCCACACCCAAATTGCAAAATGCTCTTCTATAGTCCAGCTGATTTATGAACAACATGTTTGTTTTGTTCAAATCTAGTGATGACTGCTGTTACTTAAGTTTGATAACAGTACTGTAAATGCGGATGATCTACCAGAAGGGTCACAGAGTACAGCTTTAATTTTAGTCATATATCATTGGAAATATGACGTTTACTGGTAAATATTGTAAAGCTACTCGACCTTTGAATTTACATTGCATGAAATCTCTAGAAATCCAAGAAGCAGTTGAAAGGAAATTTGAAGGAGAAAACTTTATTGGAAACGGTTAGGGAATTGCAGTGGATAGATTCAGAATTTCTCCAGTGAAATAAATAATAATGGGCAAACTGGACCTGAGATTTCTTTGGTAGTCCACTCAGAAGCCAATGTGCATTCAGCCGCACAATACAGCACAAAAGCGGGATGACGGCCCATGTCAGTAGCATCCTTTAACACTTCCTCCGGCTCTCTTGGGTTACACAGCTGTCCCGTAAACCCATTCTCTTCCTATGGCTGGATACTGTGTCTTTCTCACTGAGTTACCCTGTGTGTGTGTGTGAGAGAGAGAGAGAGAGTCTTGGGATTGTAAAGATTTACTTTTACCAGATGCTCCCTGCCTTGTTAACTTTAAACCATTTGTCCCATTGTAGCACTCATTTAATACGATTTGCATGGCTGAACCTGAGAGCAGCCACAGCTATGTGTGGTGACTGCTATTCACGTCAAGTCTGCAGAACACCCAGCTTCTTGTTCTGTGGCATGGCTATTAAGATGGGCTAATGGCCCCTCTGTGACTTTAAGCTAGTTTTTGGCATATAGAGAAAGTGTGTTGTTATTTTTGATGGGATAAAATGTTCACGTGAAAGGAAATAGGTCAAAAAGGTAATTTTGTCCGTTGTAATGTCTTCCTATAATCGACCAGTCATGATGTGGACGTGTTGTGGTACATACATGTACAAAAGTGTCACATGTATCAGTTAACCAATGGATTTTTAGAGTAACTGTTGTATCTGGAGTACAAAATACAATTTAGTAACTCTATAGTAACTCTTCCAATCTTTAAAATGTCCTTTTTCATTTCTGTCTTTGCCACATTTTTACATATTTTATAAAAAAACAAAAAACTGCCCAGGTGTGAACCACAAAAAGAAATCAATTATTCACGTCAGATGTAATTGTTTACGTGACGTTTCAATAATCTGATAGCTCCATAAATGCTGAAGGTTCAGTCTGCTTACTCTTGGGTTGGTGGGCAAGTGCTGAACCCACTCGTCTATCTTCAAAAAATGTTCTAAGTGGAATAATACAAGAATGATAATGTCTGCACACGGGGTTGTGTCTCAGGTTTAGACACTAGCCTAATCCACTCTCAATGTATGGCTGCTGAAATGTACTGAATAACTAGCCTAACTTGTTTGCTATGCTGATAATGACTGAGCAACTGGAATAAGATGAAGATTTTACAGGATCTGAAGGTTACTAACTCCCACTAAGTTCTTTTATGAAAGAACTAAGCCCGAAGTGTGTTATGTTGACGCGATCACACACTACTTGAACATTGTTTTGACTCCCATTACAACACTTGACACAAAGCGCCTTCAGTAGTATTGTCCCTATCAGCGGATCTCATCTCATCCTTATCTTGTGGCATGGACCAAAGCAGACTGCAGACAGACACCCAGTCCCACGGTTGTCTTCTTTGATTCTCTCTCATCCCAGACATGGCCCAGACAGAGCCATAACACTGAAGGCATCCTGTCTGCACACCGGCGCAATGAGGGTTCGAGACCACTTGGCAGTTCTTTCATGGTCCGTGCATGATTTTTGTCAGTAAGTTAGATGCTTGAAGTGTGTCTCCAGCTATTACTGAGCGGCTTTATTGCGTGTTTTGTCTGACCCCGTGCCAAACAGACGCAGATGGACGCGAGATTAATGTAGTCGAATAGTATGACGTGCTGGACATGTGTGCAGCACTATCGCGTAACGTTTAATGTTATTGTAATCTCCGCCGTGATCTCCGATGACTTTTCCATTCTTTTCCATTTTTGTGTTTAGTCTTTGAAGATGAGTCATGCGCACGCAGGCTTTTTACTACATTTCGGCAATCAATTTTATTTTGACACGGAAAATTTCACAGCAATTTTTAAGACAAGCTGTTTTAATGACTATAATTGTGTGCAGATGAATTGGGAGGTGTGTGAGCTTTCGTAAAGGTAATATTATATCATTAAACTTTAGATCCAGACGAGCTTTGAATGTCCTGGACGCGTATGTCTTTTGGTTACGCTCTTGTGGAGGAGATTTACGACATGTACAAGTTACCTCAGATATTTTGGATGCCACTGGCTATGTGTGCTGCCAGTGAGTTGGTTTTATGTTAGTTTCATTGTAAATGTCTAGAATGAAGATTGATTTCAATAGTTTGCCTTTTGCCGCGATTGTTTCTGTCTGCCTCTGGCTATGTTTACACGCTAGGCTTGATTGTGCTTCTTGCCTTGATAGAGAACAGCCAACAGCAGTAGCGAGTAAAACATGATAGAAAATAGAAAAACACCATTGTCCGGTCAATAAGTGGGTAGAGAACACTGCGAATTCTTCACAGTGTTAAAGCTGCGCTATGTGACTTTTCTAGTGCGGGGTCTGCCACCTGTTTATCCCTTTCTTTCTTTATCTTTATTTATACAGGGGGCACTTGGGCTCTCTTTTTCATGGCCGCCCTGTTTAAAATACAATCCAAAGAGAAAAACAAAAAAAACAAACGTATATAAGACATTAAAAACAGGTGCAGGTGTGTATATTAAAGTTTATCAGATTATCACCAATGTATCCAGATTTGCTTTTCCTTGGAGATGTTCTAGGTATACCTGGAATGTTCCACAGTACATAACATAACACGTTATCTGTTTAGCTTTTATTGTAAGTTATAACTTGGCCTGAAGGTCTCACATGTTTGTCTCCAAGTTTAACGCCAGGCAAAGCAATAACATCTCCATGGAAACAGGCCTGTCATGATAATTACTATATCGACTCATCGGAGCCATTATTTTTGGGGGTCAGTATTTATCAAGGGTACTTTTTCTCTGTACTATGGGGAACTTTTTGTTATTTTTCTGTACTATGATAGGATTTGAGCAGAGGGTTGTCAGTGGCATAATGGCATCCAGTATTATCTTTTAAGATCTATATTTTCTTTAGCAATATATCGCACTTCAAAATGCGTTATCGCGACAGGCCTAGAAACAAGCAGACCACCAGAAGGGTTACATAGTACATAGTGTACCTCTGTTTGCTTTCCTTGTGGACTTTCCTTGTGCATTCAGTTATTATGCCTTTTCACTAAAGGTATTCTGTTTCGAAGTCCAGGATGTAGCAATGTCAAAATCTAAAATCTGTAAAAGTAATATTTTTGGTTGATGTTAAATATTTGTATAGTAAAAAAGATCATGCATATTACTGTAGGTATTTGCTGTGCTGTCATTAATTGGGTAGGGAACATTTGTGAGCTCTAGCTTTAGTAGCAAAATGTACTTTACTCTATGTTTTACAACTGTGCACACAGGCACTTCTTGTGGTTTTTTTCATTTTGACACGCTGTTTTGATGTTTGTTATTGTGCGGAGATGAATGGTGAGCTGAACTAGCTTTGATAAAGTTAATTCCAACTCATTAAAAACTAATTCAGTGAAAGCTTTGGCAAAATTGAGCCAAGTGAATCATCTGGATTTATGAAAGAGATTTACGACTGCACAATTTTCTTTACCTCAAATATTTTGGCTGCTACCTGACTTCCCCATTCTGTCTAAATTATCATAACAACTTGAAATATTTATGCCTTCCACTAAAACAACACTTTTCATCAATACATTTTTGGAATCGGGGCCAGCTGGCAAAAGCTAGCTGTTGTCTCTGCCTTTCCTGACTCCTAGGGGCCATTTTGGCATTGGGACAGAAGGAGCAGCGCTGCACTTCTCGTTAGCATCTAGCCCATTTAAATCTGATTATATGGAGCCGGCTGCGCTATAATGCCCCCCTTCATGAATGCACATCCCAGGCACTGTCAATATGACGCCTGTTGCCGGGGACGACCAAAAGCAAAGACGCTGGAATGCGAGTTAAATCAAAAAAGAAATGCCATATTTTCAGTTTGCCTAGTAAGGGGTCTTTATGTGTGCGAGCGAAGCTATACAAACACGCTAGCAGCATATTCAACCCTTGTTTATATGCATTTACCAATAGACTTACATGCATGGACGTTTTGTTGTGGAATTGCGGTGTGTCCGGTGGGCTGAATGTATATCCTTTATCAAAAAACAAACACGAATTTCCTGGAAAACTTGACAAGCAGCCAGCAGGTTTTAAGATCGCAGAAAAAAAAAAACATCAAAAACAAGCTGGAAATGTCCAAGGTTACGTGGATGGGATCACATTATTTGCAGTGGTAGTAAACAAACAGCAGCATTGTGTTTGGCCACAACACCGAGTCTGTTTACGTGCTCTGTACAGTAGACAGCTGGAAACAAGACCAGTTAGGTAGCTGAAAGATTACCCCACAAATGCTTTAAAACACAACCAGATTTGTGTATCTTTACTGCTGCATCAAAGCAATGGAGGACGGTGATTTTGACAAATTCAATTACTGATTGGACAAGAAATAAAAATATAGACGGATCAGACCCTCGGCGTGTACAGCGGGCTGATCTTACTGACCTGACTGAACCTGGATCAAAATCAGATTTGGGTTTTATTAGGTATATTTTTATGAATAGAGTTAGGTCATTTACGCAAGTTATTTTGTGCTGGTTTAAATCTCAGAAAATTTGATAAGCTTGAATCAAGAAGGACAAAAAATAATAATAATAAAATAAAAAAATAATAAATAAATAATAACAACAACAACAACAACAACAACAACAACAATAATAATAATAATAAATCAACTCTAAATCTAAGGATGAGTTTTATGAATGCTACCTAGTTGGAGAATTAATTGCCTGGTCAGTAGGGCTGTAGTCCTTTAGTCATGGTGTCGTAGTTGACTAAAATTTGTATTAGTTGAGTAATTATTATTATTTTGGTTATATTATAAGGATTTATATGGGACAAGAGTAGAAAGAACAAGGTGTGGAGTGAGTTGGTGAAGCGTTGGGAGTGAATTATACATGCGTTTTTACATATAAATACATTGGTTCTTAGTACTTTTTAGTATATATTGTTGTTTTTGCATAAACTCACACGCAGTTGTAGTGTTGCAAGTTAATTTTAAGTCCAGATACATAGAGATACTTAATAGTTTTGAGAATTTGCCACATCCCTCGATCGGCAGGACACGTCTTTAATTGACCAAGAAATTCTTTAGTCAGCAACAGCTCTGGCCAGCACTTTTACAAAATAAATACATTTGGTCGAGAATGTATCCTGTGTCTACGATTTCCAATGTGCATGATTGACAGGCAAATTAAGAAAAGCATGGTCCTCCTAAAGCAACTCATTTCATTGTCTTTGACTCTAAAGACTTTGATTTCTCCAATCATCTCCGTCATCTCTATTTAGTGTATTATGGGCACGTTTCTGGTTTTCTATTGCCTCTCTTATTTAGCAGTCGTGTTTATTGTTTTTCCTTTTTTGTAGTGGTCTGAGATTGCAGATATTAATTTTTCAGTGTTGAATTATTGAAAAGCGTGGTCCATTCGTGTCAAAACGGCGACTCATGCTTAAAAAAGAATGAAATTGAAATCAACAGGCACAGCACTAAACTGAGATAAAAATATATTTCTGTTTGGGAGACTTGTTCTCCAATTAAGCGTCTGCGATTGGAACGACCCAAAATTGGACGGTCGCCTGTGTGTTTACGTTCACCATATTTAATCATATAGCTCCAATCATTTACCGTACGCTGCCACAATTCAAACCAAGCTTCGAAAGAGTAAATTATATTCTAAATGTCTTGGAAAGGTTCTGGGAAATTTGTGGCTTCTATAAAATGTGGCAAACGCCCAAATCATATTCGTTAAAACCATATCATTCACTTGTCTAACTGTTGGGTTTATATGTTTATAAGTGCATGGACCACCCATGATGACTGAGGGCCTCAAAGTAAAACAGCATGCATCCACCGTAGACAAAATGCACTCGGGCCCTGCTGGGAATCACAGTAAGGAGCCTGTTAAAAGCTCCAGTCTGAAAATACACAACACAGTAGCAGCTTTTGCCTGACCAAGCTCCCATGTTTTCATCTCTGTTTGATGTTTTTGTCCAACATATACAGTAAGTGATGAGGTTCTTTATGAAGCACAACCACATAGTAAATAATCTTTGCGAAAATGACTGCTGTATCCTTTAAACCGCAGTAAACAAACTAATAAATTACATTATGTTGATGTCAAAATTAGTAGTTGTAGTAAAAGGCATTCTTTCTACTCATCCAATAACAGGCTTCAGATAGTATGAAAATAATTATAGGCCTGCAAACTTTGAACTGAACAAGTTTCTTAATTGTTTGTTCCTGCGGAGGTCTGTCTAAAATTAGTAAGGGACTATTGTATTGTATCACTTTAATTCTTTACATAGTTGTTTTCCTGTGAGGCTGTAAGAAGTGAAGCCCTTTGCTATAGTCGTAAACTGCCAGCTGCCATGAAAGATTTTAGACATCAAGTGGAGATACAAGGCATTTGCACCAACAGAAGCTCATGTATATCCATGGAGAAATTATTGCTTTGCCTGGAATGTTTCACAGTACGGCATTAAATGTATCTGCCTCTGTAGAGACATGCAGGTGACGCCACCAAAGGAGGAGAGACGACCCCAATCACAGTAAGAATTCATGCTTGTCACAGTACACCCATGAATGAAAAACTGCAATATTCATGAGTTTCAGACTGGCATTTTGAGAACCATTTTTCATCGTTCTGAAACCCATGGATGGATAAGTTCAACATCATACTGGAACATTCCTGGCAATGAAATAACATCTTCGTAGAAACAAGGACGCGGCTGACCCTCCATTAGAACGTTGCGTAGTTCCCCTATAACATAAAACCCACCAAAATCTGTTTTGTATAGCTGAAAATATATTAGCTGAAAATGTTGACACAATAAAATAGTAAATCCCCAACTTAAGGTTTGATTCTGTCATCAACAACAGCAAAGTTTTTCACATACATAATGACTGGCTCTTCTGGTTAAGAGGGAATCCCATTCTTTCAATGGCGAATTCGGGAAAAGTTTTGCCTCAAAAATATGACATTAAGTAGTTGATTTGTGTAAAATGTTCTATTTTTATGTGCGCCTCACCATCAACACCTCACCGATTCTGTAGGAGGCTTTAAAACGGCTCTGTAGTCCAAATAGAACTTCAAAATCGCCAGCCCCGTACAAAATAATACAACCCAAATGACGACAGCGCCCACGGCGACTTCCAGAATAAGGTGAATAGCTTTTACCGTGATCTTTGTAAAATTTCACTTTTCAATTCCACTGGTATTCGTGCCATCATACAGTGCATTACTCTTTCCGGCATTATTCCAGAGCAGGCAGCCGAGCCTTGAGGAGGTAGAAGCCATTAGCGAGACTGGAGGCAAATGTATAAAATAGTCTGAAATGATTGGCAGGCCTGTTATAATAAACGCATGATGTAATATTGTTTCATACAGCAGTCTGAGAACATATACCGCTCAGTGTATATATTTGTTTTAGAGATGTTTAATTTGTCCGGGATATAGAATTAGCTTTTACAAGGAACATTTGTCTACCCAAATGCAAAGGTCATTTAGGCTCACGTCTTTACTGCAAGCACAATAAATAAAGAGATTTGCAGTGGATTAAAATTATAGAGGGGCATATCGATTACAACATAGGACCAGACTTTTCGGCAATGGCTGGGGGTCAACTTGGACTGTATTTTTATTCCTGGGTTTATGGTCGATGCAGGATAAATAAATGTATGTAGGATTTCTTGGCACGTTTAAGACTCTGGGTCTGCTATTGCTAGGTATACTCCATTGCGTATAGAATACCTTGTTATGTCTTCCATATTTTAGCTCCGTCCATTGATTGCTGTTTAGTTTGATTTGGGATGGGATTATGATGGCAGATTGTGGAAATAAATGAACCTGAATTCTGATGTTCTAGGATTTCGAGAAGTGCTGCTACCATTGCATCCAGAGACTTAGAGAAAATACACGTTTGAATTAGCCCCATGCTAATAATACAAACAACATTTAGCAGGGACAAGGCTTGGCAGGTTTCTTTGCGTTATCAAAACAGCTGGTGTTTTGCTACGCTGATAAAACTGGATTTTTTGTTGAGAGAAAAGTTTCACGGGACAATCACAGTCACTTTGCCTGGGATCCAGAATACACACTTCTTCAATATCTTACGAAAATGTCAGTCTGGTCAGCGGTGAATGTCCCTGTTTGCAGACGGGCGTGATTGACAGGTGGATTAGCCAATGAGAGACACACAGGGTCGGTATCTGAAAAAATAGGCAAGGCAAGTTTATTTGTATAGCACAATTCGTACACAAAGTAATTCAAAGTGCTTTACAGAATAAGAAAGGCAATAAAATCACAATACAACAAATCAAAACAAATAATCACAAACATTAAAAGAGAAGAATGCAGAATAAAAACCTTTCAGTCATATGCACAGCTAAACAGAACCGTTTTGAGCCTGGATTTAAACATTGTCAAGAAGCTTTTCTCAAATCTTCAGGAAGACTACTCCAGGTTTTAGCTAAACTGAAACACTGATTCCCCACGTTTGGTCCTGACTCTGGGCACCAGCAGCAAATAAAGGAAAAAATATCACAGGGGACTGAAAAACAGCGTGGATTTCTGCAGAATCAGTGAGTGAAGTCATGTTTGGTTGGGCTTGACACGCAACAGAGGGTGTGGGGACCAGACTGACATCAATCTGTATAAAAAATACACCGGTTTGTAGCACATTTTGTTGATATAGAAATTGTTGCGTAAGACATGGATTGGCTATTTGGTTCCAGATCACATTGTGACATTCTATAGCCCTAGAGTTGAGGTAAAACTATTACCAAATATGAACAATCACTTGTGGAAGAAACTCCTTCCTATCTATAATGGTTGAATAAGTTTTGGATCAAGATGGTACATTTTTGCACATGTCCAAACCCACAGACTGCGGTTGAGGTTGAAAATTATGATAAATATTAAGAAAACTATGAACGAAAAACCAAACGACTTCAGCTAGACAATTTCTTTTACAATCTGACCATAAATATTGAGAGAATGCATTCCAAAAAACTTGGCTTACGATTATTTTATACAGACCACATTGCCATGTATTAAATGTGGGAAGGATTAGACTGTACTTTGAGAAATAGTTAAAATTCATAGGATAATGTGCTTACGTGTGTCTAGTGATAAGTTGAGTTCTTGATTCTTGACCTTTCCATCTAAAATTGTTGGATTGTGTTCCATTTATTTTTAATATCGAATTTTGATATCGAGTACTAACAATGAACTTTAGCTGACACTGATATCCTTCAACAGCATTACTGTAATTGAATCAACATGCCTTTTCCATCCCATCCAGAGGAAAACCAAAAACACGCTCCCAATGATCTGCTCCATATCTTAAGACAATACGGACAGGACTTCTGACTCCAGTGCCAGTGGAGACCGTGAATGGAGATCGTTTGTGCTGGAAGTTGGAAGAGGAAGTGTGGGCGGAAATGAAACAAGGATCGTCTTTCTCCTGGCGTTTCTCTTTTGAAGGAGTGCAGAATGTCACGGTCTTATGATTAATGAAATTATAATGAGAATATCTGTCAGTGAGCGTGCATACGACTCACACTGCGTACAATTCACCTACTGCATATTCCTTTGCGTTGTATTAGTAACCAGGAGACGACAAAAAGTGACATTAAATTGCCTGAATTCTGAAAATTTTGACAAGATTAGATTATATAATATGGGCCGACGTTATTGCCTTGAACCAGGGCATTTATAACAAGTAACAAAATCAAAAATAACGAAGCTCAGTGTAGTTGTCAGCACCTCCGTGGATGGCTGCAGATCACTCTAGCGAGCAGAGGATTTTTTTTTGCCAACTCCTACATGTATTATCGATTAAGAAAATAAAATCTGAGAAAGAAGAAAGTAAGTAAAGAGCAGTGGGCATATGCCGGTGGAGGTAAAGACAAGAGTCGATTGGCAAAATGGCGTCTTGAAAATAAGCGATTAAGTAAGTGAAAAGTCAATTTTGC
Source organism: Periophthalmodon schlosseri (assembly GCA_000787095.1). NCBI lineage: Eukaryota > Metazoa > Chordata > Actinopteri > Gobiiformes > Gobiidae > Periophthalmodon > Periophthalmodon schlosseri. Next base: position 14,973 of record KN483797.1, on the reverse strand, counting down.
ATAATATGTCCACACGTATTAACATGTTTTATAGGTTTCTCTTTTGTTTGACGCTCTGAATCAAAAGTCATTCCCCCTTCAGAGCGCTATCAGCATGTGTTAATGATACTCCTGCACATTGCATCAGGTTTGTAAAGCTGTAGTATATTGTTTTGTATCATGCTTTTGTGTATTTATGGAGATTGTCGTGTGTTGTATCATGCTTTTGTGTATTTATGGAGAATTGTCGTGTGGGAGCATGGATGATGTGGGCTTGTGGGCTGAGCATTGGACGAATCGTAGAGCTTATGGTTACATAAGGAGGGTTTGAATGGGGCCTGGGAGAAATCGCAAAATTACTCAAACATGCATGGATGACATATAAAACCTCTTCAGGCATGTTACTGATGAGGGAACAATGTTATAACATGTTAGAAAGTTCCAAAAAGTCAACTTTACGTAAAAGCATCTTTACTTTAGTTTTCATCCATTGATACAAAAAAAATTATACAAAAATTTAAATCTATCTTAGCCTCAGTCTGCTTAAATCCAATTGACCTTTAGAGCTTTATATCATCAGCCTTGCAAAACTGAGACACATTTCATTCAGATGAATAATCGGGCATTCACACTGAGCACAGCTGTGAGCCCGGGGCGTTTGTCACTGAAGCTGGAGGAGCCACAACTGTCCACAGTGTGAGGATGGAATCTCACTTAACAAGAATAATGTTGTTTTTATTACAATGAAGTCATCCCAACCTTTCTTCCCTGTATGTGTTATCCATTCACCTGTCAGTATCTGCAATATAAATGTGTATATTTTTCCTATTAGGCTATTGGAAGTCAGAAGCGAGAGAGGACTACTGGGCATGCTCACACTCCCAGCAGGAAGCATCCCCAGCACTGTAAATGTGACTGACACGCAGCTTCTGTCAGCACTCATTCATTATTTGTGTTGAAAGTGAAATTAAATGTACAGCTACGTTTCTCACTGGGAGAACGGCAGGTCTCTGAAAACACTAGTGGGACAGAGCGGAATAGCAGCGAATGAACTTATCTAATGATCAGGGGAATGATCTAATGTGAAAATGAGAAATGATTCCGTAAAGTGTGTTATTTTGACAAATATACAGAAAATGTAACGTATCGAGATCAGTATTTTCATTTTATCATAGCCCATTTTCCCATGTCTGTGTGGGGGCTTTGAAAATGAATACACTAAAGTGTAATTCATAAAAGGAAGACGCTATGACTATTATTATGTCTGTCCAGGGTGCAGTGTTTCATATAACTTTTGGTTTCCGTGATATATACATTGCATGTGGTCTTCAGGATTAGTAAGGTTCTCAGTTGTGTCTAAACTAGGGTTCTCAAAAGTATCGAAAATCACACGCTAATCGATATTAAAACTTGATACTAATTTGAACACGTATTGATACTAAAAAGTCACATTCACAGGACAGAAATGAACCTTTCCTGAGCTTTAGAATGATCTTGAAAGCAGAAGAGCAGAGTGTAAGACCACATAGACTTACACTTGTTCTGCTCTATGGACCACAATGGAACCTGCTTGGACGGCTGAGGGATTACATAGATACTCTACATGGTAATATAAAAGAATGTACTATATTTAATGTCCTCTGTTAGGCTCTAAAACCTGATCACGTAGTATCAATTTAGTCATCGTGTACATTTTTTTAACCACTTTTCAATATTTTGTCTACTACTCTATTGATATAGCAGGATTTTTGTTTTTGAACATACAAAATTGTGGCAGCAGTACCATTTTGTTGCTTATTTGAAGAAAGAAAACATGTAGTTTAAGTGGAGGAGATGGAGAGGTTGTGGAGGCTGATGATTCTGCTGCTGCAGTGGGGAAAAGAGTGTTTTTACACCAATGGCAAAAGATGTGATTAGTTATGAGGCAAAAGCTGTGATTCATTATTGCTGCATAAAACTAGCTGTATGCCAGCGGACCAATTTTATTTTGTGGGCATTTAATATTTTCACAAGTTAATGGCAAACATGTATTTCAGGCCCATATGTTCACAATGATCTGATGGTCTGTCTGCTCTGTTAATAATGAGGCAAACACAGATGTAGTTAGACCCAAAGCATTTGGGTTCAGTAATGGATGTACATGGAAGCAACGCAATTACTAACAGACAACATGAGCTACTGATGAAGGAACTCAAGCTGGTGTTCTGTGCACATACAGACACTACTTTGTGCAGTTCACTTTTTTCTGTCGATAGAGCTAAAAAACATTTTCAAAATACTGTCTCATAAAGTTGAGCTAGATGACTGGATTTCATTTTTAAATCCTGAATCTGAATGGAGTGACTGTAAAATTGTCATAGTGAGAGTAGCTCTTCACTGCCATCTTCTGGTTTTTTACAACTTTTAAACATTTTGTTGGCTGCATATGCATTCATAAAGTTTCCACAAACAACTTACTTATTATTTATTTGCTCATATTTCCCCCATCAATTTAAAACTCTGCAATCTTCCAGCTAGATTCTCTCTTGATTATGAACATATAGCTCAAGATCTTGGGAAAATAGGTCTTAACCTTAATGAGGTACTGTGTAACTTTCCTGGTGGAAAAAGCCCCCCACCTTCTTCTCTCTGAGGAAATGTTATTGCTTTTCTTAGAATGGCATCAAACTTATCTGTCTCCATGGAGACAAACAGGTCAAATCTGTAGAGAGCCAACCTTGCCCACAAGAATACATTTTTTATTTATTTTTGAGCAACAAAAGCAGCCGTAATGAATAATGCTAAATAGATGTGCCTACATAGGTTTAATGCCATACTGTGGAACATTCCAGGCAAAGTAATAACATCTTCCTGGAGATGACCACGTGGCATACTCTCTACCAGAAATGTTACATAGTGCATCTTTAACCTAAAACTATTTAGCATCATCTAGCTAGACTGTTACGTATTGTGTTCTGTAGATGATGTTGCTAGCAGGGCTTGGATCCAATAAATTCAAGTACCAGCACTTTACTGGCCAATGTGTTGCGCACATTTGCTCACTTTCCGTTTCAACACATTGTGGTCGGTGTATGGAAATTTGCCTAAATTTAGCATACCAAAGCGAAACATACCCCATACTGTTTATGCAAGAGCCACAGAGCAGGTGGAGACAATCTGACCATTATTGCAGGTCAAAATGCATTATACATACCCCCAGATCCCTTGCGTGATTTCTATTATGATTCCGACCCCATCCACCTTGTAGCAATCACTCCGCGCATCACATCACTCATTTCCATATGTGATTGAAACAAGATGGCCGCCAACATCAACAGATGGTTCGCACAGGACAGAGTAACATATAATTTACTAGAACTTTCACCACCCAAATAACATTTACAGGGAAAGAATATCTGACTTTTTACAAATTAAACTTTTCAGAGAAAGGATGAACAGATACTGAGCAATGATTTAGCGCTGACTTGGGGGCCCTGCCTGTAAATAATAGACAGGAAGACGGATAGGAAACATTGGAAAGGGCGCGTAAAAAGTTAAACAAACCACGCTTATCTAAAGGTCTACAATAGGTTGGAAAATATGTGGATTCCTTTCGTTCACGGACATTATCTGCGTGTCAAATAAAACGCAGAGGAGTGGTAAGTGCATTTCCCCGGACAGGATTTAGCGTCTCCAACGGAAGAAAAACAGCTAAATTTTGGCCTTGAACGTTTGGCATCAGAGCTCGTAAGAATCTAGTGTCATGTTAGTGCACTCCCATAAGCAGCGGGTGAATGATGCAAAGAGCTATTAATTTTCATGCTCGGCTAAACGTGAAGGCTACTATGTAATGATGATGATGATGGATGGTTGTAAGGTAAAGAGGAATAACCCTTGAAAAAATTTAAAAATATTTCGTGGACTTGTTATGATTGTCAACCTGGTCACAACACAACAATACATTTTTTTTTTTTTTTTTTTTTTTTGCAGAATGTTAAGACATACTGCCACAGAACTGAAGTATCATCTTTCCAAATAGCAAATGTTATTTTAAAAGGAATTAAAAGCGCTGTACCTGTTTGTTACTGTTTCAAAAATGTGTAAAACTGAACTAGTTCATTTAGAGCAGTATTCATGGTTATTTCTCACTTTCCTAATGCGTTCCTAGACTTTTGCCATCATGCTACTGCTAACAACAACTAGCAGGCTAACAATGGATGATGAAAAATTGTTATGATCAGATGCAGTTTCCCCTGTCTCCAACACACGTGGATCTGGAAGGTCCGTGCTGGATTGTGCACGTATCTGCGATAATGCTCTATCTATCTGATCTACGCAAGTTGAATTATTGCTGATTCTGACTGAAATTACACTTGCAAATACAAAAAAAAACCCAAAAAATGTTCGACGAGCTTGAATTCTACAGATTTCTTTTACAGATTCATACAATAACTATTTGATGTCAGCAGCATGTTGGAGTCTAGGCGTGTTACGTACGTCTGCGGGGTTTTACATTCATGCTAATAACTGTACTGACTGACAACTGTATTGCCTATCCTGCTTTATGAAAGAGAGCAGCCCATATGTTTCCATGCTGCCCAAAAGTATGTTTCAACAAAGCGAAGCACTTGAAATTCTAGTGCATTTCTATGAATGAAAAACAGTACAGTCATTTAGGTATCGCTTTCCCGCTCTCGCTAAAGCGCTACATTGTGCTGGCGTGCTCTGTTTAATATTGGAGCATGTACGTTGATATCTCTGCCTTTCCAATCCTTCATACACACTATTAATGCCACTACTGTATGGTACCGCTTATATTTACATTGCAAAGTCTTAGAACGCTTCTCAAATGACCCAAATGTTTTAAGACCCATAAATCTTGCATAAATACTCGATTTTATGATGTGGTCAACGCTGCACCGAGTTTATTTTTTGTTGTTTGTATTTCGTGTTTGCCCACTCTAAAATTCTTGCTTATTCGGTCTCGGGTCTGTGAAAAGGTTGGTTGAAAAGACTTCCGTTACGTAAAAGATGAACTTGCCGGTGGTTACTGGGCCTATGGGGGAATGGTCGGGCTGCAGGGGCTTGTAAAAGGTGTCTAGGGCTGGTGTGCAGTCTAGCGGAGTGTCATGGAAGGTTGGCGTTAACTGCTGCAGCGAGGTGGAGGGTCCAATTCCCGGAGTGTTTATCCTGGAGAGTCAGATAGTGCAGTGTAAAAAGGGATCTTGGAGGCGCTCTCTGCAGATGGGTGGGCTTTAGAGTGCACTGGAGACTTGTGTGAAGATGGTGAGAATATGTAGTCATGCTTAAGTCAGAACGCCATATGAAATGCCAAATTATTCAAGCTATAGGGGGTTAGCAAATTTTGGTGCGCTACTTTTCTCATGCTCCAGATGTCTATAGATGACTAGTACCATGAATGTCCAGAACTAATCCATGCGGTTCACACTGATGATAAATAATGACCTTTTCCACAAAATGTTATATTATTTGAGTAGGAAAATGTTGCATATAACAAGAAGATTACGTAGGTGGACGGTGTAATTTTGTCTGTTGGAGACTGCTTGATTGCTTGAACAAAAACTAGTATCAAAACTAGATACTCATTTGACAAAACAATCAAAGGTTTTAAAGCCAATACTAAAACAAAACTAACATTATATGACGAACCTCTGCCTTCTCATACGTGCACCTTTCCAGTATGTCTATCATGTACCATTAGTTTTCCATTGGAGGTTGTAGATTCTTGGCCCTAAACACCTCGTACATCATGCCACAATATAACTTTAGACGTTTCCTCTTCGCCCGTTTGATCCCGTGCACATGTGGTTGTCTTCAGGACGAGGTGCTGAGTGAGAGCCCAGGTTTACTGTATCAAAAGAAGTCCAAAGCACTGACTTACTGCCCCCGTGACGCTGCCAACGGTCTCTCCAACTAACAGGAAAACGGGCAGACCGCAAGGCACTGACTGAAGATAAGCGTAATGGCTGCGTTTATAGACACTCGAGCCAGCAATTCGAAAATAATGCCGCTATTTGGAAAAAGGGATGCAGGGTATAAGTCATAAGTGCACTATGAAATTATGGTAGCAAAACAATGTGATATGTTTATTATTGATCGTGACAGCAAACAGAAGCGGTTAAAGCAGTGCTGAGTGCAAGTATGAAGTTCAAGTTATTATAGCATTTTGGCAAAGGTAATGTCAGTGCTTACAATCTCCAGAGCGTTCATTCTCAATTTCTCTCAATGGCTGTACTGTATAAAAGTCATTGAGAGGCCTACATACTTTAAAAAAATGCCAATTCTTAAAATAAATTATTTCAGATGTTTAATGGCCATATTCTGGGCACATAAGTATAAATGGCATAAGTTAGACTGGCATTAATAAATAAAATCTTAAAACTGTTGCCGATTTTCAAACTGCGAAAGAAAAAAGTAGGTATATAAATCTAACTAGTTTCCTGCTGTCACAGACCCTTCACATGGCGCATCACTAGTATTTACAAGCGTTCAGTTTTGCTTTTTTCAGACAAAATAGTGCTAGTCTGTCTACTCATAACATTTGGTTCATTTTTTCTGGGTTTGCTTTCAGTAAAATACAATTTTTGTCACAAAGTTCTTCTTAACACAATATACTATATAAAGACAAAATACACAGTTTACTCATTTACAAGAATATAGTAGACTACCTCATCTTTAATACGCAACCATCAAAATATGAACTATTTATTACCTTTTTTTTTTTTTTTTTTTAAACAGATGCCTTTGTTTAACTGTGCATTAAAGAAAATATTTGACAATTTTTGACAAAAAAATTCTACTGAATGGACAGGCACATAATATGAGATTTAGTTTGAATCCTGCCTAAGGCCCATTGTTGAGATTGCTCTCCTGTCACTTGTATACACTTGGTAATGGGAAGGAATACATAAATGTTACGATAAATACTATATCGACTTATCGTTCGATACATGACAGACTGGGGGTTTATCGTGGGTATATTTTCTTTGTACTAGTGAGAGATTTTTGGTTATTTTTAGGGACTACGATGAGATTTAAGCTGTCAAAGTTTGAATTTTAAACTTCTATGACTCATTATAGATACAAACTAACTACTAAAGTGTTGCATTCTGCAGGTCATATTTTGTACATTTAGAATACTTTTCTGGGGATAATTCCACTTTATGGTTTAGTTTCAATATCATATTTACTTCAGCAGTATATCGCACTTCAAAATTTGTTATCGTGACAGGCCTACGTAAAGAAATTACCCCAATTTCTGCAAAAAAGTGTAAATAATGTCTGCATCAGTGGGTCTGGAACTAGGGAATTTGCAATAGTGGTCGTTTTGGTGTCTTTTTTGGTTCAGAAGTTTGCTCAAAATGTCCAGTTATTACATTAGATTATTTTGTGGATCCGTTAACTCCAACTGGACATTTTCCCAAGGCAGACCTGGCAATCCCTCAAGGTGCACTAGCATTCCCTGGCACACTGGTTGAAAAGCAATGCATTAATAAACTGAATCCAGCAGAAATGATGGTGTTAATTAAACCTACTTATTTTGCAAACCACATGTATCAAACACATTGCCCTCTTGTCGGTCAGGTTGTTTTGCTTCCCGCAGCAGTGCAGATGTATGGTGAGGATTTCCGTTGAAAGAGCAGCTGTACTTCTCCCTGGTGTTTTTTAGGAAACCTTCCCTCGAGGCGACCTCCCACTCTGAACAATGTTGACACTTTTCAAATACGGTTCAACTTTGGTTCTTTTGATTCTCTCCAACTGTGTGAACGTGTGTGCGCTCACCTCTCCGTTTACCTATTCCTTGGACAGTTTTTCTCCCAAGTACCTTTTCAATCTTTCAGAAAAAATTAACTTTTAGACCCCAATGCTACCATTTATTTTGAAATATCAACATTTTGGTCAGGATATAGCTATAATCAGGACATCCTCTTCTACTTTTCAGTAATAAGTCACTTTTAAGAAGCGGTTTTCCAACGTTGGGACTGTGTCACTAAAATGTCCGTCATGATGGATTTGAGAACCTTCGTAAAAACAACACTCCTTACCTTTAATGGCACCAGCCCACTTTACACATTATCACAATCAACTTAATAAGGGCAATAATAGGTGCGAGTGACATTAAATGACACCGGTGAACAGCCAAAGTTTTCACAATGTGTCATTAAGAGAAGTTTGAGACCAAGAGAATATTTTTAGCCAAATAAAACGATGTCACTTTATGTACTGAGGGCCAATATACGTACACATACTTTGATGGAAGTGACATATCTTTAATTGTTTTTGTCAAGAACTTGGGCGGACAGTGTCATTTTGTCTTTTTTGAAACACCACCTACCCTTTGGTGATTCACAACTATGTGTTGCTAATCATCTGGCTCCAACTGTCCGTTCATTTACATATATTAATAGTAAAAGGTCACATTTTTATATAGCGCTTTTCCACCTTCAAGGCTCTCAAAGCGCTTTACATCAAGGAACCACTCACCCATTCACACACACATTCATACGTCAGTGTACGCAGACGCTGGGGCCGAGGTGCGTTAAGTGTCTTGCCCAAGGACACAACAACAGCATTCATCTGTGGGAGCTGGAATCGCACCGCCAGCCTGTGGGTCAGTGGATCTGACCGCTCTACCAATGATGATATGACACAGTAGACACCTCATAAACAGATATACTGCTTCTGGTTCTTCTAATATTTGAATGTCACCATTCCAATGAAAATACAACCATCTAAAGACATGGCAAGAGTGAATCAGGAATCAAAATGTATTTAAAAATTTAAAAAATGAACTGGAATATTCTTTTAAAGGTGCACTATGTATCGTTTTGGTCGCCTGATTTTTTATCACATTGCTGAAATATTCCGCAGTTTGTCATTAAGCTACTATATTGCATTTATTCAGCCTTTTCAACCAAATTTCTAACTGGAAGTGGGCTCGCCTCTCCACAGATCTGAATTTGGCCAAGCAACAATGTCTCCATGTAGACAAGCAGGTGGCAGACACTACACCTGGAAAGTTACATTGAGCACTTTTAAATAGCACATATTTTACCGTTTAAACAATGTTATGTTTTGAAGAGTGTCTTGCGTGTTAGTTTGTCAGTGCCAGCCAAGAAAAACCTGCAATTCTGCTTTGTATCTACATAGTATACCACACCACTGAGAAATAAAGTCTTCTAAATTGTTGGATTATGAGATTTTAACTTTATTTTTTATGAGTTAATACAAAATGAAACATAAAAATCAAGACGGACAGAAACCTTTATTACTTTTCTATTATTCTTTTTTACAGAACAGCGTAACACCAAATCAAAGCCATGTGATTTTCTGGTAAACCCTGGCTTCAACAAAGCAGATCCGGTAAGTTTTCTATTTCGATTCATTTGTGGTTTTCTAATAGATTTGGTTCACGTACTAGAATTTGTCAGAATTTGAGATGGAGGGATTTGCTGTTTTTGAAAGAAGTATCCAAATTTATGATCCACAAATGTTGAATTTTACATTTGTATTTGTTTGGGATTGACTCCATGAACTTGCCGTATTAATCTTATGATCCTTTCAACATGGCAACACTCACGTCTTTGTGGTTGAATAATGGCACCGCTTTCTGAGTCTATTATGAAAAATAACTTTATTCTTGCTTATTTTTGCTGACAGAGAAGACGTTGAACTGCACCAGTTTTAGTTTCATGTCAACAGGACCATTAACTGAGACATCAACCATAAACCAGGTGGACAAATGTGGTATCTGACAGAAAAACAGCAAATTCCACCATAGAATTCTGACCTGTCCTCCAGCTCAGTTTAAACTATAGGGATTCTAGAACGTTGTGATGATGAAAAAATCCCGTAATACACTTTTGGTCACGTAACAGCATTCAACATATTCATTTCTCATAAATCTCTTGTTATATTCAAGGCAGGGCATCTGGACATTTTTTTTCTAAATTTACTTCATAATTACCACTTAATGTGCAGTTCTAGTCGGCAATTTCACCTTAATATCTTGTTTCGCATCTTGAAAACCCTTAAAACACCTCGGAGTCAATGGTGTCAGCAGAGGTAAGTCCTGACAAACAAAATGCATAGGGAGGCCAAACTCTCTCGTCACCCCCACACGCAGTGACCTAAGCAAGGGGCCGCGCAAGTCTTGACCGCGCTGTCCATCTCTGTTACCGGCTTCGTGAATAAAACTGCACCATACACACACACACACACACGTACACATGCAGCCTCGTGCCGACTCCACTGGTATAATTAGAAACATTTGGGATCATTTGCAAAAAGGGAACACGGGCTATGATGGTAACCAGATGTACTACCGGGGTTTCGGCGGTATACAGGAACCCTTATTTACAAGGGCCCATCACCCATAGAGGAGCATGTTTGTGTCTCCACCGTCAGAAAGTAAATGACTAAATGCCAGGTTGGGTCGTCAATATTAAGCCAATGGATCCTAAAGGGAAAGGTAGTGTTTATAGTGGTTTGTGAAAAATATAAGCAGGTGAATGTGAAGCCAATTCCATAAAGTGTGTTTTTGAAAATGTGTATAGGCGTATGGACTTTGAGTGATCGTTCCTTGTTATCTTCTTCGCATCCTCCATCTGTAAGAGAAAAGATACCACCATGAAACGGACATGGAACTTGGCTCGTTGCTTTGTGGCTTGTAGTGCTACACTGCCCTCTTGTGGTTAATTCATGAATAGCAAAAACTCCTACCTACATACTTAGTTTTGCAATCGCATACATATTTAAATGGCCTTTGCCTTACCTTTTCACCTTATTATCCTCAAATCCAGTAAGCCCCTGTGACTCCTGTTTATCTTCTATACCCATCATACAATACAGTATCTGTGAATGACATGCAAATTGAAATGTCCTATATTACACAAAATTGACTCTTGCCATGACAGAATGTTGTTACCTCATCAAAAACATACCTGAAGTTGTGTTATGTTTCATTCACACATGTTTGAGTAATCCTGGTTCATTAGTCTTTCTACAACTCCAAAGCTCAAAATACTCTGTTCCACCTTGTGTCATGTAGGGGTAGTATTCAAGTTAACAGCTCCTTTTACCTTTTGTTCAGTAGAGACTGGCAACTCCAGGGCTGAAATCATCCAAAAGATTCTAATGAAGTTGTATGGAGTTTAAAAACACAGTGGAGCACTTCCTGTATTACCATATGATATCACAAGGTGGAAGAGAGTGTTTTCCGTTTGAGAGAAGAACTTGTGTTAAACCTGTGTGAATGAAATAAAACAAAAATTCAGGTATTTTTTTGATGAGGAAACAACATTATAACATAAATCAGAAAATTGCATAATATGGGCCCTTTAATGGGCAAGTCTTTTCAGTTTCAGATCAAATTGTTTTGCAAAAAGATGCTGTTACGAACCCATTCTTTCTAAAATGGACACATGTAATGAATGACAATCCCATTGTTCATCAGAAGAACCATGACCATCCTTCTTGGTTGATTGGAGTGTTCATTGCCGACACTGCGACATCGCTCAGGTGCCAGTGAACTGATCAATAGTAGGAAGGACCCCTGCTCAGAACACATAGTGGATGTTAGTACTGATGAGCTGAGCGTGGAGACGAATTCTGAATACTGTGTGCGTTTCGGCACATACCAGGGTTAGGTCGGCACAGAGTCAGACACACCTCTGACGGGGAACTCTTGAAGATCTTTAGCACCTTCTAAAAATGCAGTAAATGTGTTATGTTTCTTTCCATAGAGATTGGGACTGTGTTGACCTCACAGGACTTTCTGTTAATTCAGCTCAACCTAATGTTAATCGAATCAAATGCATCTCTATTGGTACATCTTGCCAATAACATATAGTTTGCCAATAACATAGTTTTTTAAAATATAGACTCTGAGTTCTATATTCCAATAGTTGCAGCAGATACTTCATAGAGAAAATATTTTTGCACTAAACTTGGCTTTTACACTAATCACTCAGACCACAGTGCTCTAAAGAAGGTGTACAAAGGATCATTTGTGCTGTCGGCTTGTTAAATAAGCATTCATGAAATATATGTGTATGTGCAGCACACTTCTTTTAAATGTAGTGGACATTTTAATCTATTTATTGATTATTGATTCTTAAGCTGTGGTGGAATGATGTGGTCATGTGATGGTGAAGACAAAATTCCATTATGGCGGACATTAAAGTTAAAGTTCACTTCATCAAGATTACACATAATAATAATAATCTGTTAAAGCTCATAAAAATAAACATCTTTACTTAGTGTTCATAAATGTATCATGCATACCGAATAGGTGAGCTCCTTGAGTGACTGTCCATTGATGGCCAGTAGGACGTCTCCCTCTTGGATCTGTCCGCTCTGCTGGGCGGGCTGACCAGGGAACACCTCTTTGATCCGGACCAGACTTTTGAAGTCTTTCCGGGGTGGGTCCAGCTCACACATGAGGAAACTGAAACCCAGCCCCACAGCACTCTTGGTCAGAGTCACCTCCTGGGTGTTTTCTGTTGTTACACAGGGGACAAAAAATGAGGATGTTTATATTTTCTTTATTGAGTCTATGAATGGGAATTATAAACGTATTAATGAAAATGATATTTTCACATTTTTAAAATCACAGGCAACCAACACAAGCATACAAACAGTACAATCACACAATTATATTCAAATAATGACAATATTAATATAATTAACTTCATTATTAAACAATTTTCACCATCAAAGTAAAGGCTTACATTTTCCTTTCAGTCTTCCGTAAACATTTGGAAAGATAGTCATTTTATATTCTCTTAAAATAAAACTAAAATATGTTTTTTTTTTTAAAACTCCTACACGTTGCATAGGTCAGAGACTCAGTCAGAGACTGATCTTTAGGAAACCTTGTATTCCTGCAACAAAAGAATTTCCTGAAAAGGATTAATAAATCATATCTATCTATGTAAAGTAAATAGAGCAGGGGCACATACATAGCTCTAAGGCTTAAATAGGCACCATCAGGAACCGGATAAAATATTTTTGGATAAATGTTTGAGGTAAAAAAGTACTTAAAAGCTTTCTGTTATTTAGCCTTGAAGCTTTGCTGCTTGGTCACTCTGATATCGCTTAAGCAAACATTAATAGCACTAATCATAACATCATAAGGACTAAGGCAGGCTCAGAGTCACTGCTTCTTTTGAGTATTTCTTCTGCACTAGCTGTTATGAGCAGAGCGAGCCAGCAGCTGACACATGCAGGAGTGTGTCTGATGGATAAGCAGAGGCAAGAGGGATAAGGAGGTTGAGTCAGAAGATCAGGACCAGGAGAGTGTGTGAAAGTTCACCTCAGCCCCCCTCTGTAAGCGACATACCTGCAGTGACAAAGCTGTACTCTCTGGAAGCATTGGAGGACCTCTGAGAGGATCTCTGAGAGGAGCGTGTAACAGGGCCGCGGTTGTTCTTGGACTGAGTGGACGGGCTGTTACTGGAGCCACTGCTGCAGCTTTCCACACTCAGAGAAACCCGGGGCAGGTTTATGGACTCGCGCTCCACTGAAATTACCACCACCTGGACGAGTGATAAGACAGATTTAAAGTCACTGAATAAACTCACTTCTGGAAGGCACAGTAGATAGTTATGAGCAAAATCAGAAGCGTGACAGTGGCTCGTGAGTGGTTTAGAGTGTTTGACCAATAACTCAAATGTCAACGGGTATTTATCACAGTGTGGGGACTAGTTCAGATATGGGTTAAAATATTTGAATAGGTTAAGGTTAGGCAAGTAGTGACTATGTTAAACGTTAGGATCAGTCTCCAGGAAACGAATGTAAGTCAAGTCCCCCAAAACGCATGGAAACCCAACATGTGTGTGTTTTAATCAATAACTGGTTGGATATTTTGTTGGTGAATGCACAAACTGCTATTGCATAATGAGTATTGCATATAACTTCAATCTACAATTACTAGAATTTTAGACCAAAATGATGTATTTTGATTTTCCTTATACACAACAAAATGTATGTGCCCAAAAAGACTGAGCCAACTGTTAATGTAGATGTAGAATGGCATTAACTACTACACCTTTTACACTCCCAATCTTCTAAAAAAAAAACTGTACTGAAACACAATGCTAGAAATTTCAAACCAAGGCTTACCTCCCCAGTTTTACTCAGGCGCTCCACGGCCTGTTGGTAGGTAAAGCCCTGGAAGCAAATACCGTCCACCTCCACAACTCTATCACCTATCACAGACAATTGTAAAAGTTCAAATGTGGTAGGACAAAATATAACAGCAACTATTACTATAATAGCAGTATTGTTTTATTACCAACATGCAGTCGACCATCTCTCTCTGCAGCCCCTCCTGGAACAAGGCTTTTGATGTAGATCCCTCCATTTGAGGCATTGGCATTAGCGCCACACTGAGAACACAACAAGATTTCATTTTTGCAGAGTGAGCTGGAACAAAAGAATGGCTAAGCCAACAATCCCCCAACAAATTCCAATTATTTCTGGAATTATAAATTCTGAATAATTTGCTTTCAACCAAGAGTAAGGCCGACATAGCATGGGGGGCAGCAAACTTAAATTTCCTACATGTCTATCCATCTTAAAATAGTAAAGAATATTTAACCTAACAAACAATATTGTTAATATTATACATGCAACCACAAGCACTTAGATCTATAGGCAGTAACATTAGTATTTTTTTAATCAAATGTACTTCTGGGAGTAGTTTCCAGTAACAGGACAGAAATGTTTGGCTACTCTCCCCACTGTGAGAAAAGCTTTTTAACAACATTTGTTTTTGTTGCACCGCTCCTTCAGATTTTTTTTTTTTTCCTCGTGTCTACCCTTTCACAATTTTGTGCACTTTATGTTTTGTCCTTTCACTGTACTTTAAATTAACTTTCCATTATAAATCAGATATTATGTCCAGAATGTTTCAAAACAATTGCTTTACTTTTATTTCTTTGACCACCACTTTGTACTTTCACTATACTATATTATTATTATTATTATTAT
>KN483796.1:44993-61324 GCA_000787095.1 Periophthalmodon schlosseri | reverse complement strand
TTGATTTTTTTTTTTTTTTTTTTTTTGTAGATTTTCATTCAATTTTTCTTCCTGGTTGGACTCAGGCAACAGATATGACATACATAGAGGTAATCCCATGAATGACCTAGCAACCATAATGCAAACAAGGACCAAAACTTGTCAAAAGTTATGATTAGACTAGGAAAAAAAATTAAAGTTAAAGGTTTAAGTTGTGACAAAATGCCTTCCTTTCACTTAAATTGTCTCTGCATTTTAGATGGAAGTTTTGGTGTTGATGACATAGGTAGCGGGATTCTGTTTTAGAACTCAGCGCTGCTTCATGTATTTTTGTACTTTCCCTCTCAACTTTTTGCCCTCAAACTGTCTCTTAACTGATGTGAAACTATGATAAATATTTACCACAGGTACTATTTCACCAAACCAGGTAGTAATTAGAAAACCATGAAAACCTGTCATATGAGTTTTGTTTTGTTTATAACTTGTAACTTATCCTTTTATCCCCTGCTTCATCTGACCCTATCACCCACATCCTCCTCCTCACATCAAACAACTTTATGACTACTGTATCTATAAATTACATTTTTGACATTTAAATACATTTTGTGCTTGGGAAATTGATGCTAGACAAAATAAGTATGTTATGAAATATGTAGCAGCTCATTCTTAAACTAAGTAAATCAGTAATTGCTTTTAGCCAAATATATATATTTTTTTTACAGTTTAATCAACAGTTTTTAGCTTTTTAGTTCTAATCAAACAAGGTGCAAATTGGACCTGGATTTATTCATAGATTTGTGTTTTGTTTTGCAGGCGGTTTCTCTGTGGTTTTTCTGGCTCGGACACACAGCGGTGTACGATGTGCCCTAAAAAGGATGTACGTCAACAACCTCCCCGACCTCAACGTCTACAAGAGAGAGATCACCATCATGGTGAGGAACACAGCCAGGAGAAACTACTAGGCAAACTGTACATTCATGAATCGCGATAACAGATGTACTAATGTCGAGATGGGCCGATATTAGGACTTTTTAGCGTATTGGCTATCAGCCTTACATCTCCAGCACAGGCCAATATTTTGTTTTGGTCAACCTGCTGCCTAAAGAGTACACACAAAACTTTATTCCAACAGCCAGGAGATAACTGCACAAAACTAATAACATAACAGGATTACACAGCTCTCTGAAAGGTTTCCGTTAAAAAGGGCTATGGGTGAGTTTATAGTAAATTTAAACTGCATAATTTGGGGAAATACAAATCTGCTCTTTATATTGGACTAAAAAATCGGCAGAGCTTATTGACCAACGGTTGCTCTGGATCCTATTCTGCATTTGTGTCCGGAGCATTGTTGACACTTGGGGAGGGGGCTATTTAAAATCTGGAGATGAGTCCCTGAGCACTGTCTGTAACTGCCCATTGCTCCTGACAAAATGCCTCAGTGGCATTGAAGGATGGGTCAAATGAAGGAGACACATTTTTCCCCAAGGGGATCCAGAAAGTATACATATTAATCTTTCAAAACAAACAAAAGAAACACAACACAGTATTTTTTATGGAATGGTGGCTTTGAAAAATCATCTGAGTATATCTGAAAAAAAAGTAGTATTTCTGCCAAACATTTGGCCTTCTCACTGTAGTACCTATGCCTACATCAGTCAGTTACTTTGGCCAGTCAATATGTTGTCGTCCCCGACGACTATACTGGCTCTAGCTTTGTAAATGTTGTTTTTCAAAATTATTCTAAATATTATTTATAGTACTTTTACTTTTTACTACTTTTAAAAGGAACTGTAAGATTTAGATTTGAAATTTCATGATCTGTGTCTCTAGATACAAGGTAGACAATCAAATATAACTTTTGCTGATAACAATTGTAAAGTTATTCTTAATTACTAAAAACATTGGGCATGATGGCCAAGTTGTTCAAGTTATAATTTGGTGTTTTGGTTCTCATGACTATCTTGGTTCTCAAGATTATCCAGTCAGAAAGCAGAATGATGCTGCTTTCAGACCACGGCGTCAAAATAATGCCAAACGCTTCTAGTTGGACGCCTTTGCATTTGAGGGCAAACGTTTGAAACTGGTGTCTAGATCCAAATCCAGATTTTTAACTGTTGCGTGACACCTCTGTTATCAATACTCAAACGCTGTGAATGCTCAAGATGTGCAGTGGGAATACTGGACTAGATGCTTGTCACCCATAGACTTTGCATGTAAACCCAATGCCCCTGACGCCACAGTCTGAACGTGGCATTAGCCTCACATGAGTCTCTCATTTGGGTTGCCATTTTCAATGCTGAAATCCAGTTGGTTTAAACCTAAAAGGCCTCTCTCTGATCTGAATCATCAATACCTAAACCCCAGCACATGCAGCCAATCATGAACCAGTGCCTCTGCTGCCGGGTATGCTGTCCATATACTGAGAATGAGATAAAACTTGTATGTGTCCTCTATGTGCAGGTTAAGGCACTGGCAACACAGGTTCAGTTGTGATTGTAGTACCTTTTTTTAAAAACTGTAACAGTGCAGGTTACATATAGTTCCTTTAATTACCCGCCTAAATCCAACGCGCTGGAACAAAGGCCTGCTCCTCTGGCTGTTCAGTCTATATTTTCCTGAGTTAGTCTAGACCTGTTTCCATTATCGGTATTAAACGGCCTGCTGTATCCGTATAGCTTTATTGGAGCAGTCTTACTGGTTTGAAACGTGACCCAGGGCTGTGTATGCTGCACCAGTTTGTGTGGTTTGTTTTTGGCTGTTACTCTGACATTGTGTGATGGCACCTGCTCCATTCATACTGCTCTTTGATCTGATCAAACCTGTCATTTAGGCTTTCGGTGTTAGAATCCTCTTTTTGTCCCACGTCTCACCACATCACAACTGTTGGAGACAGTCTGGTACTATGCAAATCAGCATATAACTCAATAAATCACACAGACGGTACCAATGCCAGTGGTGGAAAAAGTCATGGTTATGTATTGGCAAATTAAAACCATATATTATGCAGGGGCGAAAGTGCCTCAGTGCTTAGAGCACTTTACTCACCTTGCTTAGTATGAATGTGGGAGTGAGTGATAGTGGTCAGAGGGGCCGATGGCACAGATTGGCAGCCTCGCTTCCGTCAGTCTACCCTAAGGCAGTTGTGGATACAATAGTAGTGTACCACCGAGTATAGAGTAAATGGCACATTTTAATTGACCATGACAACATAATGCTATTAACAACAATGTTTTTCTTAAGGCCATAGTATGCAACAGTTTTGCCAAAAATAGACTAAAAAAAGCATGTTTTTTTTGTGCAATAAAAACATCCATAAACATGTGTCCTTACTCTGAGCGGGTTTGCATCTCCACAAACCTGACTCTTACTTGAGGGCCTCCTCCTGCTGGTTTCTATGGAAATATTGTTCCTTTATTTTATTTTCTCTCACAGTATGTCAGCAACATTCTCCATGAACATAGAGGAGTTTTAACTTTCTATTTCCATGGCAGCATGCAGTTGACTTTCTCCCTCCAGAAAGTTGCATACATTCAATTTTATTTTATTTAGTAGTAATACAACAATTTTACAGTTTCCTTTAAATAAATAATCTCTTCCAGATTAAGAGACGTAACCCAAAATGATGGGCCAGTATTGCAGTAGAACCAAAGGTTTTACACTGATTCTTTGTATAAAGTCTCTCATTGATCATTAGTTGATATTGTTTTGGCCCTGTCTGCCCCCCTTCTGTCAGTTCCGTGTTTTGCCAGCGTCAGGGCTTGTTTGTGTCTTCATCACAAAACAATGAGCTGACCTCCAAACACCAGGGGCTCTCACCACTTTCTCACCACTATCTCACTGCCGACCACTTCAAAAATATATTCATTTTGAAGTACTCATTGTAATATCCAGTAGGGGCAGAGCCAAGCCTGCAAGTGTTCTAAACCTGCATTTGTATGTTTGAAAATGAAATTCAGATTATCCGAGTTTTTCAGACCAGTGATTTGAATAACACAGAGATTAGCCTGTTTAAAAGATCAATATTTAAGGCTAGGTCTCATTATAGGAGTTACACAACATCGATGCTAAGCTAAATGGATGTAGCGATCAATACGGGAAAAGGCTAAAGGGCTTAGTGTTGTTTTTGTAATGCACGTCAGCTTATTGAGATGATGCATTGTAATGTGTTTGGATATTCAACTTCATAATAATCTTTTATAATAATCTTTCTTTAAACTGGCCCTTAATTTGCCTCTTTATATTCCACCCACTGGAAATTGTGAGGTGTTATTGTGCCTTCTCTTCCTTTTTGCTCCACAAATAGGGGCATTTTTACAAACTCCAAATGTCAAAATTTGGGCAGAGACAGCAATAGTTACTATTATAATGTATGATGTGTGCACGGGACATGCATGTGGTGGCAGAGTGACAATCAGGAGACATGTGAGATTTCCTGGTTGTCCAGCAGCCTATGTGGGCCGGTGTCTGTGTGTTTATTGGTGTCAGACGGGAATGATGAGCGCGTGGCCAAAGGAGCGAGGTGGCCGCGGCTACACTCACTGTGGCAACTCTCTCTTCTCGCGTCTCTCCCATCAGCACAGACCGGCTCTGCTGCGGCTCTTTGAGGAGCTGTCAGTGGCCGACCCTTTCCGTGCGTTCTTTCTTTCTGCTGTGTGTGTGTTGTGTGTTAATTCTCATGTAGCTCTGCTAAAATAAACTAAACCCGTCCCATGGCCCTTTTAAAATGACAATGACTAACTTTGCACAGAACACAAAAAGCTGTCCTGTCCAGAGCCACAGTGGATTCAGCTGATTTTGTAAAGTATGCATTGAATTGAACATTTTACTTGAAATACATTATTTAACATGACAAAAAGAATAGTATATAGACCAAGTTTGATGCATAGTTTTAAACATGGGCCAAGATAAGATCTCACCAACTTAGGCTCACTATTATTGGCAAAAAATAATGCAGCAGAATAGAGGAAATGATGTGTGTGGTTTTTTTGTGCTGGGGAATCCCCCAGACCCCTGACACATTTAGGTGATAGTTAAGTTAATCTTTTTTTTTTTTTTTTTCAACTACACGGACTGGGGATGTGCTGCTGGTAGAGTTCAGAGCCCCACTCCTTCCTCCTACAAACATTCACCCAGGGGTGAACACTAACGGCTTTGCAGTACTAATGGGTCTTTCGTCAGTTTGTGGCTGTTGGGCCCTAATAGTCGTAATCATAAGGACTTTGACTGTGTGTGCCAGAAATAGCTATGTCATTATAATTCTTAATGCTACAATTATTGCAGAAACAACATGACTTAATGATTATTTATCACTTTTTTTTTATAATTAACACATTGGCTTTGACTCTTTAGGTCTTTTGCTTAGTTTAAATCTGATTCACATCTGATTTTGTCCTGTTCCATCACAAATGACTAATTTTCACTTTTGATCTCTTACTACTGGTCTCTTGTAGAAGAAAACCATTTAAATTTCTATAAATCAATTTTTGATATCCATATTGTGTTATATAGTTACTGATAGCAAGACATGTATTACATTCTTTCAGCTCCAGCTTCCTATGATCTAAGTGTATTACTGGAGTAGATATGATTTAGCCTGGGTCAGGGTGACACCAGCAGAGCAACTACTGGAGAAACATGGGCTGATTGAACTCCTGTGACAAAAACTTCAGTAAGAAATACTTGTACTACCCAACATGTCATATATTTAGAAGTTTAAAGTACTGAAACTATGACTAGACCAATAATCTAGTCAATAAAACAACTATCAAATGCATGCTTTATTTTGCCATTTCAAGTTTCAAATATATAATTGAAAAATATTTTGTAGTCACCTGATCCCTGATTCTTAAAACATGAAAAACAGAACTAGTTCATTTTAAACAGTTTACAGTGGGCCAAAGCTATTCCTCATTTACCTCATGCATTCAGAGCATCCTAATTATTCACTGTCAGTTGATTTCTTCTTTTTCACTAGAGAGCGGTGTTTTACTGTGGTGGTAAAGCTAACAACAACTTGCAAGCTAACGCTCACTTCCTGATTATTGGGAAAAAAAATGCTTTAGAATTGCTGGCAGGCAGTACACAACAGACATATTTTGACCTCAAGAGCAGCTTATACAATATATGTGTACTGGGGCAAAGACACATTTTGCCAATACATGGAAAGCAGGTACAAGGCCCTTAATATTATTTTTGGGGATTGATTGAGCTTCCCTTAAATTGCTTTTATTTGCATCTTTTGCAGAAAGAGCTGTCGGGACACAAGAACATTGTGGCGTATTTGGACTCCACCATTAACGCCGTGTCTGAGAGCGTGTGGGAAGTGCTTATCCTCATGGAATACTGCAAAGGTACATTTTAATGGGCATGAAAAGGTTGCATTCAAAAATTTGATGATGTGACAATTTCAAATGGTGGGATCAAGGGGTCAATTTTTTTTTTTTGTAAGATGTATTGTTTTTGAAAGAAATATATATTTTAAATTTGATTTAGTCTTTCAGGACAGTTATTGTCCTAGATGTTAAAACAAAACCAAAAAGGTCCTCAAAACAGTGCATATAACAGGTAGTCAAATACATGATTTTGGAAGAAATATAAAAAATTATGATCCACACTTAACATTATTTGTAAGGGATTGGCTTGACATATTAATCTCTTTAAGTCTAGCATTTCACGTTTTCTCTGTGTCATTTTGTTTTGTAAGGGCTGTTTATGCACCACAATCATGTAATGTAAACCGGGATGCCATTAGTTGCCCAATATTAATGACATGAACACTAGTTGGTTTGCTCTTAAAAGCTGGCGACCCAAAACAAGGAGCTTTTCTGGTTAGATAATGGATTTGAGAACAGAAACAAACAAGGGTTAAACATTAACACATTTTATTTCATGCATTTTTAAAATGTAATTATGAATACATCCATAGATCTACATTTTTCTTGCCTGCATGAGATGTTTTTGCTTTGCCTAGGATGTTCAGCAGTGTGCCATTAAGCTTGGCAATAAGTGTTTTTATTAGAGGTAAATATTTAATGGCATGCTTAAATGTGAATAATCTCCATTAATTGCATGTTGTGTGCAAAGGTCAAAAAATATAATAAGGATAATAAGGGCTTCTAAATGGCTTTTTATTTTACCATTTCGGCCAAAATATACTGTTGTAACCGCCCAGTATTGTGCTGTTTTGACTTGGATATGATTTTTCTATGCATCTGGGACCAAATTATTTAAAATGAAAGCTATATAATATCAAAAGGCTCAGTATTAACCAATTTTATAATTTTTATTTAGGATTAGAAATGTAGGATTGGAATTTTTTTCAACCTTTTTAAGCTGAAACTAACTTTCAAATCAAATGTCTGTAATCTTGTAGATGTGTATCTTGTGTGTTGTCGTGTGTAGTCTGCTGCTCCTTTCTGCTCACTATCAGCCTATAGAAGGCTGGTAGAGTCCTGGCTTAGTCTTGCTTTAGCCCTGATTCAGGTCTGGTAGAGGTCAGTCCTTCTATTTAGTCCTTGTTTAGTCCTGGTTCAGTTCTGGTGCATTCCTGGTTGAAATCAGTTCTCTCCTTACTAAACATGAATATCTCTAGTTAGTTTTCAAAGTTTTCAAAGTAAACAATTGACAGTTGTTAGACATGAGCAGTAAACTCCGCTCATTGCCACTGATAGATCGTGAATCCTCCACTCGCAAAACAATCATTTATTTAGCGTCACTTTCGGATTGCAGACTTGAGTGGGCCGTTTCTCCGTGATCACTGTCTCTTTTTGGATAGTTTAAAGACTCAGATGGAGCTCAGACTCATCTCCGTCACGTTGTCTGTACAGCAGGGCTCTTATCCTCATGTCCTGTGCACAGACACAGGGGACCCGCCCCCTAATGTGTGTGTGTATGTGCTGAACGGAGAGAGAGACTAATGCGTGTGTATGTGCTGAGTGGAGAGAGAGACTAATGTGTATGTGTGTATGTGCAGAGCGTAGAGAGAGACTAATGTGTGTGTATGTGCTGAGCGGAGACAGAGACTAGTGTGTGTGTGCTGAGCGGAGAGAGAGAGACTGTTTGTGTATGTGCTGGGCGGGGTGAAAGAGAGACTGTGTGTGTATGTGCTGAATGGCGAGAGAGACTAATGTGTGTGTATGTGCTGAGTGGAGAGAGAGACTAATGTGTGTGTATGTGCTGAGCGGAGAGAGAGACTAATGTGTGTGTATGTGTGTATATGCTGAATGGAGAGAGAGACTAATGCGTGTGTATGTGCCGAGCGGGGGGAGAGAGAGAGGGGGAAAGGCGAGCACAGTGGCTCACAGACGGAGTGGGGCTCTTTGTTCCAGGTTCTTTGACTGATATGCGTGACCTGCGTTAATTGCGATGAATTATTTTTTGACTTAACGCATTAAAACGCGCTAACGTCCCCAGTCCTTGTTTTTATTTCTTGAACATGTATTCAAAAGCATTCTTACTTACTGTGAGTGGGCTCGCCGTTCCACAGATCTCACCAGCAACTTAGTAGTGTCACCTGTCTTGAGATAGATCAGTTTAATGCCATACTGTGGAACATTCATGGGAAAGCAATAAAATCTTCATGGAGCAGGTTCAACGGTGGGTGTAAAATTGTGGGTGTAAAACATAGTGATGATTTGATTGATGTCTCTGCCCCTCTCTGTGTAGCGGGTCAGGTGGTGAAGCAGATGAACCAGCGTCTGAGCGTGGGCTTCACGGAGGTGGAGGTGCTCCATATTTTCTGTGACACTTGTGAAGCTGTGGCCCGCCTCCATCAGTGTAAAACGCCCGTCATCCACCGAGACCTCAAGGTAAACCTATAACAAGCTCAATCTGACTAGCCCTCCAGCTACGTACTTGTAACAGCCACTACCGTAATAATCCCCATGAACATAATAATAAACCCACAAATGTACTAACAAAATTCAGACCAACATAATAACTTTTGCCTACCACATATTGAACAACTAATTTATACAGAAAAAGTATGGTACTAGGAAACTGTTCTTATGTAAAGACAGATTAAACTTGTGAATCATGAGTTTAATCTTCCTTTTTGCATATAAATACCAACAAATGCCAAATCTTCAGCTAACTCCCTCACTTCTCCTTTCTGCTGTTGTCCCATATGTAAATCCTTACAACTGACTAAGTCAGACAAATGGCTTAAGGACTACAGCTCAATAAATACACTGTTATAATGCTGACATCTTCTAAAAACACAGGAAGCGGAACGGTGAGAATATGGTGGGCCCCCAGACTTAGATTATTCTTGCAAAAGCAACTTTACCATTAAAAGTAAAGGCATTACATTTGATTCCAATAGGCAATAAATAATGAGATCAAGAAAAAAATTATCCGAGGCACTCAGATTAGTTTGCAGAAATTTAATGTTTGGACGAGTCTTTATCAGGGCACTGGTCTTTCTTAATCTTAAATTGTGTCTGCCCTGGTCTGCGTCGAGCTAAAAGAGCACCTGATTCCTCCACATTTGTGATTTAGCAAGTGCTCAGCAAAACAGTTCTAAAAGGCAATAAATAATAGTTTTGAGGGGAAAAAACAAACTTGCCATTGATTATTTTTTTTAAACAACCAATTTCTGCATAAAAATTGAGCAACCGCAACATGTTTAATGGTTGGCATTTGAATTCAGGTGACATGTAAAACTATAAAACATGAATATCTACTACATAGATATTAAAGAGAACAATTTTACAACAATTGTTTTATTTTTTTTCCAAATGCTAGGGTGGTGGGTGAAGGTGCTTTAGCACTGTTGACGCCCGAGCACTCTTGTCTGCTCCTCCACTACAGCCAGTCTTTTTGGGCGGGTGGATCAGTGTTCCCTTTGACCCTCGTTTTTTTGAAGAGCAAAGTCCAGTTCTTTCCTGTCCATTTTCAGGACATGCAGCTCCTCTTGTGCTGAGTGGGGTTTAGAGGACAGCTCCTGCAGCCTCCTAGACAGTTCCTCCAGCCTCCTGGACAGTTCCTCGTTGTCTTTTTTGGTTTTATCTCCACCAGCTTCAGTGTCCATTATTGGAGCTCGTTCTTTCTTCCTCCTCTGCTCAGTGGTTCTACTGTTTGTACTGCACTGGATTTTCTCTTCACCACTGCAGGCCTCTGGATCTGACCTGTTTTTCATCTCATAGATTATATTGTCCCTTGCTTTAAGCTTTTGTTTGGCTTTGGATAACTCTTGTTTGAGCTGGACTTTCTCTCACTGAATTGTTATAGAGAGATCTCCCTTGTGTGCATTCATTTGGCCTTCTTCTGGAGAGTAGATTTGAGGTTTTGCAGCTCCAAGTCTTTCTTTTGTCTTTTACCTGAGTTTTTTGGAGTTGGCAAGTCCTCGCTTTAGTTGCACACTGCAAGAGATAAAACAAATCAGAAGATATCTGGTGATTCAGTGCTTTTCAGTATAGTGCTGCTCTATGCTTCGACACAGACACCCACTCCTCCTACTGGTCAGTCTCGATCATGTTCTGAGTGAGTGACAGGTGGAGGCAGCAGTGGCTTTAGTGCGTTGTTGTATCCTTAGGCAAGACATTTTATCCACCTGGCCTAGTATGAATGTGTATGAGGGATTGGTGTTGGTTGGAAGGGCTGTGCAGATTATCAGCCTCACTTCCGTTATTTTACTCCAGGGCAGCTGTGGCTATACCACCACAGAGTATGACGTGAATGAAAAATGCCCCAATTTGTAAAGGGACTTTGAGTGTCTAATAAAGCTCTATACTAATGCATAATTGCTAATATATTGTTAACTTTTATGATTATTTAATCAATCGGGCTTAAAGGTCCCATAGTATACAAAATTTACTTCTGTGAGCTTAGCCATGTTATAATGCCATGTAACCTCCTCAAAACATACCTGCAGTTGTGCTTTGTTTCATTCACACATGTTTATTATTAGTCTGTCTTCATCTCCAAAGCTCAAAATACTCCATGTTCCACCTTATGATATCATGAAGTGCTGATTTTCAAGTTAACAGCTACCGTTTACCTTTAGTTCAGTAGAGATTGGCAGTTCCAGGGCTGAAATGACCCAAGTGATTCTAGTGAAGGTGTATGGAGTTTAAAAACACAGTGGGCGCT
Source organism: Periophthalmodon schlosseri (assembly GCA_000787095.1). NCBI lineage: Eukaryota > Metazoa > Chordata > Actinopteri > Gobiiformes > Gobiidae > Periophthalmodon > Periophthalmodon schlosseri. The sequence goes on along the minus strand of KN483796.1, from coordinate 50,254 downwards.
TCTTTCATTACCACATGACATCACAAGGTGTGGAACAGGTTTGAGAGAATTACTTGGCCTAAATATGCAGGGTTTGTGTGTTAAACATGTGAATGAAACAAAATAAAACTCCAGGTATGTTTGTGATGAGGAAACAACATTATGACATAGATCAGAAAATGGCATAATATGATTTTAGTTGGCCAGAGAAGTTTCTAAATGTACAAGAATTATGTTCAAAATAAATCCAAAGAAAATTGTAATAAGAAGTTTCTGTCTCAGTGTAACGATGCAATACAGCAAAATGCAATCTACATCACACATCCTTTGAATGCAAACTTGCTTTTTCATCCTAAACCGTGGTTGGCTCTGACCCCAGTAAAGCCGCCTCATTGTGCCCAGGCCGAGTGCTCTGTCAGTGGGCTGCTCCGCTCCTGGTTTGGGCCCGTTTGGACTGGACTCAAAAACAGAGCTCTCTTCAGCTCCACAGACCCATCAGTGTTCGACCCACTCACGTTACACAACACGGCCACAAAAGAGGAGAGAGGCAGAGAGGGCCGGGGTGAGGAGGGACAGGGAGAACCAGGGCGGCAAGTGTTTACAAGGGATGTAACGTGTTCAAATCTCACCATACAATGTTATCACGGTGTTAATCTCTGTATGCATTGTGGGTAGGTAGACAAAGTAAAAAAACACATGCTATTGTTCACCTTAACAGATCCCTCAGTGCTGCCATTACTATCCAAATTATTATAGTACTATAGTGTATAAAGTATTAAATTAATGTAATTTCTTGCAATATTACTTATAAAAATAAAACTACTCACAACTACTCAATTCTTGTTAATTTTTGAAATGGAAAACGGAAAAAAACACTTTCTTCCTTATGTTTTTTTTATTATAAAATACTGTTGTTAAAGTTACAGTATGTAACTTTCTGATGGTGGCACATCACCTGTGTGATTTGATTTCCATGGAAATAGAAAGCTGGAACATTCTCCATACTGTGGAAGATTATAGCCAAAGGAACATTTCCATGGAGACAAGCAGGTGGTGGTGCTCCTCTAGGCCAGAGAGTCAGGTTTGTGGTAATGCAAGCCTGCATTGTTGTGTCCTTTGGTAAGACATTTCACATGTTTTTTCACACAAGTTTTTTGTAACAAATTGAAAAAAAAGCTTTTATTTTTGTCTAAAAAGTTACATACTGTGGCTTTAAATAATTACAAAACACTGACTTAATTTCCTCTCTCCAAATGAGCAACAATAGTGACACTGCAGCTCTGGAAAATATTAATGCTGATCTATCCATGCAGCAGTCTTCTGTATCAGTATAATATTGTCAAACAGTGGCTGCGGTTACATGGCATTTTAATATCAGATTTTTGGTTTTATGAGATTATTTAAATGACATGTAAAAGCCAAATCATCACATTTCTTTCTGATCATGGTTCCTCACATTACTCTCATCAGATTTTTGCTATTTACATGTCATTTTAAGTAATCTTAAAGGACCAGAAATGAGATTATAATCAGATTTTGGTGTGCATGAGAACAAGGCCAGTGTCAACCCTGTGATAGACTGACTTAACAGATATTGTGGTGTTCTGTTTTCAGGTTGAGAACATTCTTTTGAACGACCAGGGGAACTATGTGCTGTGTGACTTTGGCAGTGCCACTCACAAAATCCTACTGCCTCAGAAAGAAGGAGTGACCGCAGTGGAGGACGAGATCAAAAAGTGAGAACGCTTAACCGAACCTTTAAATATATGGTTTAGAGGAGGGAGAGTGAATGCATGGTCAATTTATGGTACAGAAATTATATTTCTGTTGTAAGTACTTCCTGAAATCACTATCAGTTTGACTAGCACCTCTAGTTAATTTGCGTTTGTTGACTTTCCCACATTTACAGCAGCAGTAAAGCTTGATATGTGTCCGCTATCATCTGTATATGGCCCTGTGTAAACTCCAAACATGAAACTGATTTTATTACTCTGTCCTGTTGACTGTTCAAGCCCTGTATGTTGTAACGAGTTTTGTGTCATTGTGTTGTCAGGTACACCACTCTTTCGTACCGCGCTCCAGAAATGATCAACCTCTACGCAGGAAAAGCCATCACCACCAAGGCCGACATTTGGGTGAGGGAATGTTTTTGTATTAAAACAAAATCAGGGTGGCCATTTTGAAGAGTCTAAACTATAAAACATATTTGAGTTAATTCACACTTTTTTTTTTGTTTACTATATTCCAGATATGTTCATTCATAGTTTTAAAAATCCAGTCATGGAAATAACAAAACAATAAATATAAAAGTGTGTCCAAACTTTTGACTGGTAATGTACATTAGTACAATGTACACAGTTCAATCCCCTGTTAACAAAAAGATGTGGTTTGGAGCAGATTTCAGACTTTGAAATAGGAAATTTAATAACCTTTTATGTTAATTGGCAATGATTAAAAGTCTGTATTGTTTATTTTCAGGAAATGCGATACTGAAAGCCATTTCCTAATGTATATCTGTCACAATAACAAATTTTGAAGCATGATATATTGTTAGACATATACTGCGATAAACGATAATATTGAAACTTTATGTTTATGCCACTGACACAATAACAATGCAAGGTAATCCCAGTAAACCATTTTTAAACAGATAGGATTATTAAGTGGCATAAAATGCAACAAAAATACCCAAAATCTCCCCAGTTTTGCAAAGAAATTGTACACACAACAAATTCGATTGTTCCAGTTTTCATGTATTGAACGATAAGTTGATATAGTAATTAACTTGACAGACCTAACCTAATATTGTTCAGTAGGAGGGGAAAAAGGATAGATTTTTTTTGGCATATCGTTCGGCTGTAATTTACGCTCAACGTCCACAGACTAAGTGGATGAAGTTTCTTGCTCAACTACAATACAAACCAACCAGACTGGCATTTGAACCGGTAATCTTCTGGTTTTGAGGTGACCGCTTAACCACCTGTGCTACTGCTTTAGATGGTGAAGGTTTGACAAACTTGCAAAGAATCCGTACAGTTTTCTCTCCTCTCTCGTTTCTTCGGCCTAAACAGCTTATTACTCAGAGTCAATGATGAGTTTTCCAGCAGAGTTTTGCCTCAAGCTTCACATATGGGCTGTCAGAAAACACCAGGAAGTCCAAACATGGCCCACATCCTGCTTGTAGCTATAGAGTGTTGGGACCCTCACAGATACTATACGTGGAGGGTACTGTAAATAGGACACAGACAATTAGCGCCGTGTTTCCTGCTGTTGCCCCCTGCGTTCTCGCTTCCTGTTCGGACTTAAGACGCACAGAAGTGAAACACAGCTGGGACTGACACCGAGGGAGTAAAAGGCGAAGGAAGTGCATACATCGTCAGACAGAGAACATTAGTAAACAGAAGAGTGGAAGTGTGACGCTCAGTGGTAGAGCTGCTGTGCATATGCAGGTCAACTCATCGATTTTTTTTTTTTTTTTTTTTTTTTTTTTTTTTCATGGCCGATGCCGACAGCACTTGTTTAGAACCTAATGGAAACCGATGGTCGATAAGCTCTGCCTATATGTTTGGATCAATATGCAAGGCAGATTTTGATTATTATTTTGATTATTGATTAATTATTGATTATTATTTTATTTGATTATTTGATTTGAAATAACCACAAACTCATTTACAAACCTGTTTTTCTACAAATTGGTTACGAGAGCAATGTAGTTATGTTTTGTGCAGTGTGCAACACTAAAGTGTTCTAATAAAGCTTTATGCATATCCTATAGGCAGCTGGTAAACCCATACTAAATATTGGCCCCTGCAAGAGATTTAAGGTGATTGGCTGATGAGCTAAAAAGTGCAATATCGGTGTGATATATAGGCCAACCAATATATCAGTCGATCTCTCTAAACTGGGACAAGACCAAAACCGGAACAAACCAAGTCTAAACTGGGATCTAACTAAGACTTTTTGACACCTGCAACTAGCATTTGTGCCATTGCGAAAGGCACTTGTCATTGGTGATTACCTCTATGAATGTCAGCAGTACTAGTAGCAGTAGTAGTTGCAGTAGCAGTAGTAGCAGTAATGGTAGCAGCAGTAGTAGTAACAGTCATAGTTGTTGTGGCAGCAGTAGTATTCACAGCAGTAACAGTAGTAGCAGTAGTAGTAGTAGTAGTAACATTCGTAACAATAGCAATAGTAGTAGTTGTAGTAGCAGCAGTAGTTGTAGCAACAGTAGTAGTTGTAACAGCAGCAGCAGCAGTTGTAGTAGTAACAGTTGGTGATCGTCTGTGCTTCCAAAATGGCTTCTCCGTCATCACTTTGGCAGACACAACAAACCCATTTGCTCATTTGTCCTCCAGTGTTCTCTTGTCTCCTCTACATTGCATCTCATCTCATTTTATTGAAGTGGGCTCAGTGAGTGATCAGTGCATTTACAGGCTCACGTCTCCCCTTTAAGCAGCGCTCCCTAAAATGGTACGGCTAATTCCCCCGTCCCTTTAATCTTTGTTTTACCGCCCCGTCAGCACAGAATAACAGAATACAGAGCCAGGAATAGCCTAGACACTTCACACACAGATGTCATATTTGGGTGGGGAGCGCTTTGATCCCCAGACATTACAGACGTGCTCATAGTGATAATATGAGAGGCTTTCTGTAGGATACTAGTGCAGTTAATGTGCTATTATTGTACTACTAGAAGTACTTGAAAGTGCATTATTAGTAGCAGTAGTAGTACCAGCGGTACTACGGTGGTAGTTGTTGGCTGTCTGAATCTGAAAGCATTAGTTAGTACTGCTACTGCCTTGACCTACTACAATGTCTATTGCTTCCACTAGTTATTATGTAAGCTACTATGTCTTCTCTTGATAACTTTGTACTGATAAACAGATATACAGATATACAGTTGTATTACTACCACGTTACTACTGTTGATACTACACATACTACTTCTTTTTCACTGTGACTACTATGCTTACTATCACTGCTACTAGGTGTTAGTAGGTGTATGATGCTACAATGACCATAAAAAACTATTAAAAATTAGTAGTAGCTTCATTGATTGTACCATGTGGTTTTATACTAGATCAAGACCACCAGAAAGTTAAATCTTGTATTATTAGTGCTATTTTTATTTGTTCTATTTATTCAGTTTTTATTATTTTTATTATTTTCAGTATCAATAGTCAAATAAGTAACTAGTTTCAATACTGGTTTCAGTATATATTATCTTGCATTAGTTGCTATAGTTAGACACATCTGCCACTACTGTACCACACACACACTGA
>KN483796.1:17808-44933 GCA_000787095.1 Periophthalmodon schlosseri | reverse complement strand
TAAACATTGTGAAGTTGTTTTGTTTGTCTTCACTAGCTGAACAATTACTTTTGGGGGTCAGTATTTATCGTGGGTACTTTTGGATAAGATTGGAGCTGTAGATGACTTCTGTAAATGACTTCTATCGCTTATTACAGATACCAACTAACTAATAAAGTGTATTATTTCTGCCGTTTATTTTTTGCAGATAATGTTTTAACAATTTTGAATAGTTATGGGTAAAACCTGCTTTAGGGTTTTTGTGTCAGTGGCATAGATTAGTTTCAATATTATCGTTTATTGTCTATATTTTCTTCAGAAACATATCACACTTCAAAATGAGTTATCGTGACAGACCTAGCTCTGCCACGGCTCACGTGCACCTCTCCTCATATATGTGACTGTGTGTTTTGTCTCCAGGCGCTGGGATGCTTGTTGTACAAGCTGTGTTTCTTCACACTTCCTTTTGGGGAGAGTCAAGTCGCCATTTGTGATGGGACATTTATCATTCCTGATAACTCCAAATACTCGGCCAAACTGCACCGACTCATCAGTAAGTCCTGCTCATGCAGCCCCAGCCCCTACTGTACCCGGACATACCTAGTGTTTCCCATGAATAGAGGATGTCTGTATAATCCCTCAGTCGTCCAGGTAGGCTCCATAGCAAAAGAAAATTAAATTCTGTCAACTGAACAAACGTTTTAGAGTGAAGATGTTTCGCTGCTCATCCAAGTGGACCAGAACTGAAGAGGCCACTTGGATGAGTGGCGATTTTCTTTTGTCAGACTGTGGTTACCCCCAATAGTCTAAAATCCTCTTCCATTGTCTTAAAACAAACTGAACTATACATTGACATAACAAAATCACACTTTGTTGTCATAAAAAGTAACTATATTGTTCTAGAAAGATGACAAAAAATGAAATACAGGCATTAAGTGGTATTTATACTCCACAAATTGTATGAGTGAAAATGGTAATTTAAAAAAATATATTTGTGCCACCATAGTCTAAAGAAAATGAATGGGAAAGACTGTACCCAATATTTTAAGTAAAATTAGTTTTGCCCCTGTAGTTTAGACTGCTGCAAACTGTTTAAAATGAACTAGTGCTGTTTTTCTCTTTTTTTAAGATTAAAAAAATCTGTTACAGCAGCTTTCAAGCCTTGGGCTAGGATGTAGTTGTGGCTTTATATGAGCAATTGAATACAAACTTAACAACTGTCAAAATGAATGACTTGAAGCATATTTAGATTATACAGCATGTGCAATACTATTCAAAATGATTTGAACCAAATGAATAATGCCACAAAGAGAAAGCACTTTTTTATTGTCAAATGGGTGGTAGTACACTCCCTTACAAAACAAAAAAGAGTCAGTCTATATATTTAGCAGTTTGCTGACTACATCATTGTCAGCTGTGCCTTTTTCAACTCTTAGTACAGCCTGTGTGGGCAGTTTGAAGTTTCTTCTGACTTGTTTAAACCAGTCTGTTTGCTCAATCATGTTTCACTTCCTTTTGTGGCGATAGATTACTTAGACAACAGCTCCATCTAGTGGTCATTGACGTGTACTGTTAAAAAAAGAAACAATTTAATCCCATTCATTATTCATTATTATTACTGCATAATGTATCTGTGTCCTAATGGTGAATATAAGTATAATATAATAATTTTATAATCTGATGATCATTTCAATCTGGACTATTCTGAATCTTAACATTTACTGCATATGTGGTTTTATCACAAAGAAAACATCGCTATTAAATGAACAAAGTCAGTGTTGTGATTTTGATAAACTTCTTTTTTTAATCTATTTGTCATTTCTATTAGTGTCATCCCAATACTAAAATCTCAAGCCATTTCGATACCAAGGAATAAACTCCATACTCAATACTGATTCTGTTACCACAATAATAATAAAAAACACTTTTTACTTGGACAAAAGAATGTGATTTTCAACATTAAATGGTAGTACTTTCTTTTATATTCCCATGTGACCTTATATCTGTGTAATCCCTCAGTCGTCCAGGTAGGTTCCATAGTGGTCTATGGGCGTATACTAGTCTATGTGTCTTATACTTGTTCTGATACAGCTCAAGATCATTCTAAAGCTATTCAGGAAAGGCTCTTTTCTGTCCTCTGAATGTGGACTTTTTTAGTATCGATTACCTGCTCAGAGTATCTAGTCTTGATACTAGTTTTAGTATCAATTAGTATCTCATGTTCGCCAACCCTAATTTCTATCAAGAAGTTTTCATTTTCCATATATATATATATATATATATATATGTGTATGTGTGTATGTGTGTGTGTGTGTGTGTGTGTGTGTTTTGCAATCATCTCTTCATTAGCTGATTGTACCCTCTTCTTGCAGGATACATGCTTGAGCCAGACCAGGAGAAGAGACCAGACATTTACCAAGTCTCATACTTTGCCTTCAAGTTGGCCGGGAAAGACTGTCCGGTGCCCAACCTATTTGTAAGTCTCCATTAGAATTCCTCATATATAAGGCAATATTTGTTCAGTTGATAATAGATTTTTTTCTGCCTCCCAGAACTCTCCCATCCCCACGTCTTTACCAGAGCCACTAACAGCCAGTGACGTCGCTGCCAAGAAGAGCATGACAAAAGCAAGGTAGATTGGGTTATATTAAGAAGTCTGGGTTTCAGTCTCCCTTGTGTCTTGCTTTGATTCACAATTGCATTTTCATCTTGTTTCAGATCTGAAAATAACCTAATGCAGGCTCATTTAGTAGCTTTAAAAAGACGATAAAAGAACCTGTGTGGGCAGTCTTAGGTTTCATATGACTTGTTAAACCAGGTTGTGCAATAACGTTTCACTTCCTTTTGTTGTGATAGATTACTTGAACAACAGCGCTATCTAGTGGCCATTGATGTGAACAGTGCTATGAAAAGAAACATGTTAATCCCATTCATAATCACTGCATAATGCATCTGTATCCTAATGGTGAATAGAAGCTCTAGTTTCATTTAGGGCTCCAACAACTACGCAGATTAATTGTGATTATATTTGACTGTTGAATGAATCGATTCAACATGATCAAACACACACTTCTCCCCACCCACTTCTCCTATGGGTCAGTCAGAGTGACAGGTGTAATTAACCCACCATAGTGTAGTATGAACTCTCAGAAGAAGCAGATTATTTGAGTTTATTTACTGTGTACATGAACCTTGTTAAAATCGAAATCGTGATCTGGCTCTAATAAAATTGTGATCATTTTTTTGATCACTTTTTGAAATCTTGTAAGAATTACAATTGACAATCAACTAAATAAATAAATAATAAACTGAAATAAACTGTAGATTTAAAGCTGATAGCTGATATGGTAAAAAATGCAGATATCGGTCTATCTCTAGTTCGAAGATCCTTCATCTTGAGACCAGCCTGCATTGACAAAAGATTAATAACTTAAAACTTAAATCAATCTTTGGATCTCTTTCTTTCAGGATCACAGACTCTGTGGGTCCGACTGAGACATCCATCGCTCCCAGACAGCGTCCAAAAGCGGCCAACAGTAACGTGCTTCCTCTCAGTAACACGGTCACTCCAGTCAAGATGAGCATGCCTTCTGCTGCCAACGGCAACGGACACAAAGGTTCATCTCAAAATAGCTCTGACAGACAGGACGTAGGATGGCTTTAAAATACTCCATGTGAACCAATGTTAACTCAACAGTTTGCGATTATGTGATCATTTAACCACATTATAACTGTTGTTTTTGTCTTGTAAGGGGGGAACAGCAATAGTTTAACAGGAACAACCTATATTTTTAACAGTGCCCTATGCAACACTGCCTGCTTGTCTCCATGGAGATCTTAATGCTTTACCTGGAATGATCCACATCTAAATTGTAATTATGCTAAAACATACCTTGAAAATCATGCATTCTACTGTGACCAGGGCCGTATTGCCACAGACGTGACCTGTAACTTATTTTATTTATTTATTTATCTGAGGATTTGTGTGTTAAGCATGCAAATGTAATGAAACACAATTCCAGGTATGTTTTTAATGAGGAAGCAATATTATACCATAGATCAGAAAACGGTGTAATATGTAATCTCATGTAATATAATCTTTTCATTGCTGAATTTCAGTAATGCATTTTTCTAGTTGTAATTTCATGCATGTATTTTGTGTCCTTGTAGCTCCGACCCCCAGCTCCACAGCGCCCGCTCTGGCTCCTCAGAGTAATAACAGTCAACAGCACAGAGTCCTGCAGCAGCTTCAGCCTGGAGACCTGAGGCTCCAGCAGCTCCAGCAGCACCAGACTGCTCCACACCCACAATCCCAACCACACCCGCAGCCTCACCCACAACCTCACCCACAACATCCACAGACCGGGCCCCAGCCTCAGCATCTACAGCAAGCTAACGCACAGCAACTACAATATCTACAGGTGAGAATAGGACACTCCACACCCTGTAGTATTCAGCTGATTGAATGTGCTGAAGGGGGGAAGCAGTTTGTTGTATTGGCCATGGATCATTTTATTGTCTATTGTAATTGCTAAATGCTTTTTTAAAGTAGTATTTAATATTGCTCTTATTTTGTTATGGTCTTTTAATCACTGGGCCTCGAGGAACAAATTTCGTTCTGTCATGTGTTTCTCTTGCCTGTTATAATGACAAATAACCTTGAACCTTCAATGAGTTTTTGTTGGACTGAAAACAGCAGCGTTAGGGACATTTGTTACCACAGAGCTTACTAGCTGGTTGTGCCTATTTGAATGTTTCAAAAAGTCCATGGGAAAAATGAACTGTAAACTTACTTCCAGAACAGAGTTTGAAGTGGTCGGACTGTTGAGCTCCATTCCAAAGCATTAGCTGCACTGAAGAAGAGCAAAGGATCATGGTCTCTGTAGTTCCTTCTCATTTGTTTTTAGCCTTCTGCTGCCTGCATCAGAACATTTTGCATTTAGAAGTACAAGCTTGCAGTTGAATATACTGTTAGTCCACATTATTTTCACTTTCAGTCATTCCTATCTCTCTTTAAACTAATATTTGGTATGGTTTACTTTCATTGTTACACTAATTGTTGAACCATTCCCGTGTGTCCAGTACCAACAGGCCCTGCAGCAGCAGATGTTACTGCAGCAGCAGATGATGATGCAGCCGGCCCTGTACCAGCAGCAGGTGGCTCAGGCACAGTACGCTGCTATGGTGAGTGGCTCTTACAGCTTATGGGAAATCTGCACAATCCTACTCTTAAAACTATAGGGTCTATCTGTGTTCTATAACTCTGAGATATTGAGCCTTAAATTTAAACAGAGAAGTGGGTTTTTGCTCATATAAACCTAAAAAAATCTTGATAAAAGGGTAGAGTATTCAGAAATTCAGGAACAAGAATGTAATATAACTATTTTGACCAAAACTTCAGTTAGAAAGCTGTAGATCTAAGGGGATGCTATTTCAAAATGGACAAAACATAAAAATGTATTTCATTATTTATAGCAATTTAAAAGCTGTGTGTTTTTTTGTGTCCATTTTGGACACAAAAAAACACAGCTGCTGTGAGCAGGCTTGTATCTCCACAAACCTGACTCTTATTTGGCTTGGACTCTGGAGGAGGGCCTCCTCCTGCTTGTATCCATGTAAATGTTGTTTCTTTGGCTATAATATTCCACAGTATGGCATAAATCTCAATGGAGAATGTTCTGAATGGTTTTGATTTTATATTTCTATGGAATCATACAGGTAATGTGTCCCCTCCAGAAAGTTATTTCAGAAAGTTTTAAAGGTACATACTATACCTTTAAAATTATAATAATATAATAAAATTATATATTTATTTTGAATTGTGCATTGTTTCAGCATATGTATTTTTGTACATTTTTGTACTTAAAATAGGATACATTAAAAATTACTGAATTGGATACATTTTGTAGCTTATGTAGAGAGACACCACCAGTCAAAAGTTTGGACACACCTTCTCATTCAGTGAATTCATTTTTCTTTGTTTACTACTTCTGACATTTTAGATACATACATCTTGCATCAAATATATGATGCAAGATGTATGGATTTATGTCACAAAGGAAAAACAAAGTTAAATACATTAATAAAAAAACATTTTTTATATATTTTATCTTCAAATCCTCAAAGTAGCTACCCTTGTCCAAAGCAGTGATCAAAGCAAAGGGTGGCTATTTTTAAAAATCTAGAATCGAAAACAAGTTATTTTGGGTTTATTTTTTGTTTACCACATTCCACCTGTGTTCATTCATAGTTTTGACGCTTTCAGTGAGAATCTACAATGTAAATAATCATGAAAATAAAGACAAAAACTAAATGTAAGTGTGTCCAAACTTTTGATTGGTAGTGTATGAACTGATCAAAGTATTGCCTTGTGACAGTATGCAAAAATGTATGTTCAATTACAATAGTTGTGATCTAGCCAGCATTTTCCCATTTGAAGAGTGAATCCAAAATAATTAGCAAATGACAGAGAAGCACATGGCGACACAGCGTGAAGTTACAAGCGCTTGTTACTAAATTTTACTTCAATGTGCTCTCTTCAAAAAACACTGGCAAAGTCCTGTCTCTCAGTCAAAAACGATTTCCGCTCGGTGCCAAAACTGTGATAGAAACAGACGCTCAAACTTCCTACACGCTTCGTCTTCTCCAAATCTTCTCCAAATTCATATTTACGCCGTTTAAAGCGAGCGAAACCCCACGCGCCCAGTGCGACGTGCCGGGGCGGAGGCATTTCTAGACTGTTCCCTCTGAAACCGGACCATCTGTTTTTGTTTAGAAGGCAATCTGGTCCGAGAGCCGCCCTCAGGGATAGAACACAGGGTGAAGGCATATGAAAACGTGCTCAGTCCCTCCAGACTGCTGCACAGAGACAGGCCAGGACTCACACAGGAGCCTTTAGGGAGTCTGGGGTTTAAACGCTATGAATATGATGCTTTTGTTGTAGTAGTTGTTAGATTATCAGCTACAAAGGAAATTATGTATTCAAGCAGAGAGAATTGTGTAAGTTCAGTTAAAGGTGCACTTTGTAACTTTTATAGTGAAAGGTCTACCACCTGCTTGGAGGTCTGTGACGATAAATACTATATCGACTTATCATTCAGCACATGACAGATGGAACAATACTTTTTGGGGGTCAGTATTTATCGTGGGTACTTTTTTTTGTACTAATGGGAAATATTTGGTTAATTTTCTGTACTATGATCGAGATTTGAGCTGTAGAAGGATGAATTATGAACTTCTATGACTCATTATGGACGCAGCCTAACTGCTTTAGTGCTGCATGCTGTTTATATTCTATTTATTTATTCCAGCTCATATTTTTTAACAGTTTAGTACATTTACAGTACTTTTGCTTTATGGTTTGGTTTCAATATTATCGTTTTGTTTATCGTGTATACTTACTTCAGCAATAGATCGCACTTTTTTGATAAAAAGTGACAGGCTTGTCTCCATGGAGATGTTATTGCTTTGCCTAGAATGTTCCACAGTACGGAATGAAACTGTTTATCTATATGGAGACAAGTGGGTGACGCCATCAAGCCAAGTTACAGGTCAGATCTGTGGAGAAGTCAGGATGCCCACAGAAACAATGCATGTTAGGTTATTTTTTTAGTAGTTTAGTGTTCTGTAGCAACATATCATGCTCCAAAATGTGTTATCGTGACAACCCTATTTCTTATATAGAATTAACATCAGACAAAGCAATATCATTTTCATGGGGATGAGCAGGAGGCGGACGCTCAACCTAATTACTATTTAAAGGTGCACTATGTAACTTTCCTGGATAAGATGAATATTATAGGTTTATTTGTTCTCCACACATCACTTATCTTTGAATGTGATTGGGTTTCAATCGGAGGGAGCAGTTGTTCTGCACCATAGTTGAGCCAGAGTGTTGATCAGGAGTTACTAGCTGTAGTGTTAGGGAGAGCATACAAACTCTACACTGATAGGCCCCTTACAGTCCAGAAATGAAGCCTGGGTCCTCCTGGTTGTGAGGCAAAAGTGTGATCCAGTATGCCATATTAGCAATGGGTTATATCAATATTTCCTTTTTTTATTACACTTCAAAATTGTCATGTTCTGAAAAATAATGACATTTTGCTTTTGGTTGAGTAAAAATAGATTAGAAAATACTTCAAGTCTTGCACTACTAGAGCTTTTAACGTTCATTCCCTCAACCCTCTCTTCCTTAATATCCCCAGTTTTCCAAATCCAGCCGTGAAATCTAACCACATTCATCAAATCACACAAAAAATCATGAAATCAAAGAATCCTTGAAATCACAAAATCATTGAAATCATTGTGGTCCATCCCTCATCCCTTCACCCCTGTTCCCTTTGATCCCAACAGTTGCACCAGTATCAACAGGCATTTGTACAACAGCAACAACAACAGCAGCAGGTGCACCTTCCACACACGGGACAGCACAGCGCCCCCTATCTGTCACCCTCACCACTGGAGTTTCAGATGCCCCTGGGGTCATACAATGCCACAACACCCACCGCTGTCCCCACGGCAACAGTGCAGATGGGAGGAGGGCCATCGCCTGCGGAGACGTTTGCTAATACTAGGTAAAATAAAGACGCTAAACTGGGGCTAAACCAGGACTAAATTCAGGACTATACCAGGACTTTAACAGGACTTAATGGTGCTGTACCTGATTTTTACTGTCTTAAAGTTATGAAAAACAGAAAGTTTATTTTAAACAGTTTGCAGTGGTCCAGAGTTATTCCTCACTTTTCATTTCATTTATATATTTATATTTATTTAAAAATAGATTTAAAAAAAAGGGCAAACAAAGGACCTATAAAATCAAACCATATTGGAATAATGAATTGCAGAATATTTGGCAGTATGAGGTTTGTTAAGATTACATCATGAATGTGCCTTTATTTACATTTCTAAGTTCAGGTCAGGTCGGAATAGAAATTAATTGTGTGAAATTCAGGCCATTACATAGGTCTTCTCCCAGCCAGTTAATATTTATATCACCCATTATTAGGACCTCGTAATTTTCCAGTTTAGAAAGCATTATGAATAGATCATTAAGAGCATTTTTAGGGGCTGAAGGTGCATGATAAATACCAGCAAGACCCAATGTTTTATCAGGATCATTTGCATAACTAACAGACAGAGACAGACATTCAAAACATTTAGGCTTTGAACAGGAGAACAGAAGGTCCACAGACAGGTGATCTTTGACATAAATGGCAACACCACCTCCTTTAGACCTGCCTGTCACAATGAAAAACTTTTTAATTTTCAATATTGATTTCCTTATTACTTATTTTATTTGACAGCCTGGTTTCAGAAAATATAAATATATCTGGATCTGTTTGATTTGCCCAGACTTTAATGTAATCTCATTTAGATATAATACTACGTACATTCATATGTAGAATTCCCAGTCCCTTCCTTGTCTTGAAGTTTTGCATATCAGATAGGCCTATATCTTTAGGGATACAAGGCTTATTTGAGATTGACCGGGATCGATTTGACGCCTGGCAATTAGGTTTGTTAGTAATATTGATAACACTTTAGTTACACAACCTCTGATAATTTTTTTCTTGTCCATGAGATATTCCACATGAAATCTGCACATTCAGTTGTTTTAATGTGTAATCTAAGCCGGTGGGCGCTGGTTTTGTCAAAGAGTCACATGAGATGCTGTTTATTCTATGCATAAGGAGTCACTCAGTAGGACTATTAGGTAATTGTCACTCAACAGTTTTTTTTCCATTAGACCAGACATTATGCATTGTTTTCCCAACTTTAGCACCGTGTTTATCAGTGATTTGAAGTCACTTTTCAACTCCTCGGACTGTTGTAGTTTAATGTTACTACAACACTTACCTTATGCGTTTTGAGCATCCTAATTATTCACAGTGATGAGTTTATGCTTTTCACAACTTTCACAGGCCTGAGCAGTTTTTTGCCATCATGGTAAAGCCAAGGACAACAAGCAGGCTAACATGCACTTCCTGATTATCGGAAAATAGATCACTTTAGAATCAGATGCAGACAGTACACAGAGACTTAGTTTGGCCTCAGGAGCTGCTTATACACTATCTGTTCTGGGGCAAGACAAATTTAGCTCAAATACATGGGTACAGAGCCTTTAACCAGGACTTAACCAGGTTTTAACCAGGACTAGACCAGGACCAGGTGATGTGACTAAACCATGGCTCGAACAGGACTACACTGACCTATAATATTATATATATATTATATAATATTATACTATTAAACTAAAATGGACAATCCTCACATCACATTGACTTGTTATTTCTTGTGTGTTGAGTAGGAACCCGCTGCTGCCATCAGATGCCCCCCCATCTCAGAGCAACCCCCCCACGGTCAGCCACCCCCCCGACATGTCCCGCTGGAACCCCTTTGGAGAGGACAACTTCTCCAAGCTCACAGAGGAGGAGCTGCTGGACCGCGAGTTTGACCTGCTCAGAGCAAGCAAGTGACACTGCTAACGCTAATGCTAACATACCAGACCTCACATACTTCAATGTGAAAATGTCAACTTTTAATAGTTTAGTGATGTTCACACAGTGTCATTACATCTACATTAGTCAAGTGGCAGTTTGTGAATAAAAGTAGAAAACTAAAAGTTGGAAAATAATTTACACACAAGGCATTTTTCTGACAGTTTAAACCTTCTTTTTAAACAAAGTAAAGATGTTGTCATTTATTTTTATTTGTCAAATAACTATTTTTGACCCTTGTAACCCTTTGACCCTCTTTGTATGTCATATTTGCTGCCTGTGTTCAACCAGAAAGTAAAATTATAAACTGCACCAAAACTACAGAACTAGAAAAGACTAGGCAAGATTTATGATAAAATCTAATATAATGTTAATTGTGTATTAGTGAAATGAGTAGTCTAACCTGTCACGTGCACTTTAATCTGAAATGATGACATCACATTGTAGAATCTATTCCCTTCTCTTTAAATGTGTAATAATGTTTCTTGTTGTCTGTTCCCACACAGAGAAGCCAGTGGAGCGTAGCCCGAGTGCAGAGACTCCCCTCCAGCAGCAGACCACCTCCTCCATCCCTAAGGCCCTTCCACCTGAAGACCTGTTTGGATCTGTCCCATTTGTGACCAGCGCAGGCAAGTCTTAGTGTGTCTGCTCCTGGGACCAGCACTGTGGAAAGTCCAGAGCCCCCTCCACTCCCCTCACCCTAATACAAAGGACCCCACCCCACCAAACCAAACCAGGGGGATTAAACAGATATCAGTCAAAAAGCTTGCTTCTTATTCAATAGAAAATGGTACTTTTTTACCAAGTGGTATGGTGAGGTTTGGTGTCGCCCTCTATCAAAAGTATTCTAAAGTGCTCTTCCGTCTAACATCCAACTTTGTTACTACCAGGGAAAAAGAAACTGTTACTCAAAAAAGGGTACTGGTGTTTGAACATAATGTGACTCATGTACAAGTAAAAAGTAGGCATCTAAATAATTACTCAATAAGAGTAAAACGTGAATTGACAACTCAGGTACTGAGTAAAGTAACTGTTCAGACAGGGTCAGGTCAGCTTATATTTTAGTACTGATATAATGGCAAGAAAGGTAATATTTGCCTACTATACAAATGCTTAAACAAAATGTTTTTATCATTTACCACATGCTCAGAGTGGGAATTATAGTAAAACATTTTACTCAAGTAAGAGTAATTACATGAGTAAATGTAACACACTGCTACACATGTCTGGTGAATGCATAGATGCCCCAAAAATGCACCAGAATGTAATGTTTATCTACCTGGACCTCACCCACCTAAAATTGTCAAGCATTCAAAAAGCTTCATTGTGTGACAATTTCAGGTTATCCTCAGAATGAGGTTAAACCCAATCCATTCACAATAAATAGGAAAACCTGCAGGAGTTTAAAGACTCAAATTCAGAATATCTTGTTCTTGTTTAAACCAAGAAAAAGTCATTGGTTGATTTTGGCAGACCAAATCGAACCCTACTGCTTGGTGAAAACAAATACATCCTAAATTATAAGACTATAAGAAACGTGTGATATATTATACCACTTATTACAATCAGACGTCGATCATTTTTGCAAGGACACTATACATTTTGTCTTTGCAGGAAGTTATGCAATTGTTTTTCAAATTAAAATGAGACGAGGTCTGAGGCTTAAGCGCTTTTCGTTAAGTGCTGAAAAAGCAAAGACAGTAAACTGGAGCAGTGTGAAAAGCAATAGGATATATATACAAACACGTATTGATATGTGCTGAGAGATGGCATTTAAATGACACATATTACTGTTTTATGACGACTATTTGCAGAAAAAAGTTAAGTTTTTATTTTAAATTTTTTTATTGCAGACTTTTTCTTGGAACTGTAGTCAGATCAGAGGTGGGTAGACAAGCCAAACAAAAGTTTACTCAAGTAAGAATAATATTACTTCAAAATAATATTACTGAAGTCAAAATACAAAGTAGTGGTCCAAGAAATTACTCAAATAAGAGTAAAAAAAGTACTACTCAAGTAAGAGTAACGTAAAGAGCACGGGTAACTGTCAGGACGTAACATCTGATTTATAACTTGAAGTTAATGTAATTGGAAGGGCAAAACGATAAAAAACACACAGAATCTGGTATTTTCAAAGGATAGACACTAAAATTAAACAAACAAAATTATATCTGAAGACGCAGTATTGTCAGAATAAAGCTTTTGTCACTTGTAGACTTACTCAGAATGGGAAGAGTAACCAAAACCTTTACTCAAGTAAGAGTACTGTTACTTTAATAAAAATATTACTCAAGTAGGAGTAAAAGATGCTGCTAGAAAAGTACTCTAAAAAGTCCAGTTTGTTTAAAAAGTTACTGATGTAGATGTACTGCCATGTCTGAGTAAGACTGACACAAAAGATATTTACTGAATGAATAATACCAGTGACTGTCTCTTAAAATCTAGAAAAAAAAATCTAAAACTGTCTAAAAAGAAATATTATTCAATTCTAGCGTGTTGTGTGAATGCCATCTTTCAGCTTGGTTACACTTTGGTACAATTCCAAACTTGAACTTATCGTTTACATAACCCATCTCTTTACATCCCGACAATGCAAACCTATTTATTCCAGTGGTGGAAGCCTCAAATCTCGTGTGCACTTTAGAGAGGAGGGCAGCGTTACAGTCACATCACAGGGATCGGGACGACACTCAACGAAAGGTCCTCTGCTCTGCTTATATCAACTGCAGACGCTCCATATTTGATGCTTATTTTTTAGTTTAGGGAGTTGATAGTGCTACATTCATCACGTGTTGATTTTCTTCAGATGGAATGGGAGCAGTGTATTTTGTGCAGGAAAAAAAGGCACAAAACTTTTTAGATCTGACATTTTGATTTTGAGCCAAACTGTTGTCTAGAAACTTACATTTTCACTTCATTATGAGTATTATATTTATTGATTAGCAAGTGGGGGAAGGTGCATTATCTACTGTTAAAGGCGCTCGACCCCATTTTTACTGTCCTAAAAAATGTGAAAAATAGAACTGGTGTGGAGTTTTGCTGTGATGGTGAAGCTTGCACACTTCCTGATGATCAGACAATAAACACTTATACGCTGCTTATACAGTATATCTGTATTAGAAAATATCAGGTATAGGACCTTTTAATCTGATAATTTTGTGCTGGGCGATGGTGGATTTTGGTGGAACATTATAGGCAAAGATGAGAGAATATTAAACAGATCTATCTTGCATTTATTTTATTTAAGTGTTTTATTTTTTTTTTTTTTTTTTTTTTGTTTTTTTTAAACAAAATACCATTTAATATATACACTGCAGAACTGTTTCTCAGCCCATAAGCAGAACAGAGGACCTTGATTCTCTCATTGTGAATACACCACAGTATTTCACCACAGTATTTCACCACAGTATTTCGATGTAAAATATCCGACTTTTGGCAGCAATAAGCTTCGTGCCTCTGTCCTCTTCTGCTCCTTCAATGTGAACCGTAGACTCGCGCTTCGTAGACTCAAATCTGTAGTCAGCCATTTTAGTCCTAGCATCATCTCTAGATTATAAGGCCTGATATTGCACTGCAAAAAAAGAGGTTCTACATGAGGTAAAATAATAAGTTTAAATAGTTTTGACGTGTGGAGAACTTATTTTTTTACTTCAAACTTTTACTTATATTGCCCAAATTTGGTCCAAATATAGTTTCTGGAGGAGAGTCTACAACCTGCTTGTCTCCATGGAAATGGTATTGTTTTGCCTGGAATGTTCCACGCTATGGCATTAAACTCATTTATTGTTTTTATTGGAGATAGACCAATACATCAGTTGGTCGATCTATTGGGCCAATATTTGCACCTTTTTAGCGTGTTGGTCATCAGTCTTAAATCTCCAACACAGGCCAGTATTTACTTTTAGCCGACCTGCTGTCATAGAATATTCATAAAGCAAAACGATAACTGCACAAAACGTAACTAAGCAGCTCCCTTAAAGGTTTGTGGTAAAAAGGCCGTGGTGAGTTTGTAGTGAATTCAGAATTTCTGGATGGTAATCAAAATCAGCCCCACATATTGCCCAAAAATATCGGCAGAAGTTATTGGTCATCGGCATTGGCCATGAAAAATCCTCTCCAGTCATAATACACATTGTAAATGAAAGTCATTAACCTCTTGTAGACTCATTTTTGCAGTGTAACAGGCAGTGACCAATGCAATACGAGCCTCTGAGCTTTTGAATGTATGCGATTATGGGAGATTAGAGTAGTTAGTGTACGTACCAAAACAGTGAAGCCAAACCTATTTAAAGGGAGTTTTGTATTGACTTTAACAGTGTGGGAGCGTGGGCTGGTATGAGAAAATTACCTCTTAATTTTTGATCAGCTCTCAGTGAGGTTCAATGTAAAATGTGGTAAAGAGATCAGAAATGTAATTACCATGCACAACAGGACTAAACAATCAAATCTGAATGGTCGCCATTGGCAAATCACACATATGTATTTAAGTAGACCTTTGGACCTCTGCAAACATGCTCTGAAATGCATGGGATTCTTGTAGGGCTGCAACGATTCATCAGAGTAATCGTGACTAGTCGGCTATTGAAATAATCGTAATGGCATTTTGATAGTCGTTATATGGACTTAAATACACACTCTAAAACAGATGCCAAATGACATTTTAGTCATGGGTTTCAATTTCCTGTTTGTAGGCACCATTTTGAGCACTTTTGAGCTGTTAATTACTATGGTAACGATGCTTGTGCCGAAACCCGTGCATAACAAAGACAGTGGTATTATTAAATCAAATGTCAAAAATGTAAAATAACCCATTTCTAATTTTCGTCTATAATACACTTTATTTCTAAATATTCGAAATTTAGAAGTTTTCAATCCCCATATTTCAACTTTTATTTGGTTAAAAATATATTGTAGAAAACTCAATGTTCAATAGAAATAATAGCTGACTAGTCGACGACCTAAATAATCAGTAGTTGCAGTAGGACTTTGATTTCTCTGTGGTGATGTACATTTCCATTGGACCCCACTGAGCGACCACACAGTGTATTGTATTTGGTGTATGATTCCTGTTTCATACAATCCTCAAGGGCTGTATGTTCAACAGTCTCTCTCTGGGCTCCTTCAGATCTGCTTTAAAACCCTCCTCCCCATTCTCTCTCTCTCTTTACACATCAGGCTAAATCCTTTCAAAATGTGCTGAATCAGGCATTACTTTAGGGTTAGGCAAAGTGGTCATCTCTGGTGTCAAATTAGCTTAATGCCCCGCTGCGGAACATTCGTGGATCTATAATATGAATTGAACAGAGTTTACTTTTGATAGTGGCTACTCCGTAGACACTGCAGCATGGCATCTGATTGTACTTCCATGGTAACACCTCACCCATCAATAGACTAAAATGGGATTTATGTCATTACAGATGTTTTATTTGCTGTCTTTACCATGAGAGGGTTCGCCTTTTCACAGACATGACTCGTAACCTACAAGCAGGATGTGTCTCCTCTTTTAATAATTTACTGCATAAGAAAAAACATTGGGTGTGTAGTTGAGCATTAGGAGTGTGTTTTGATATTGCAGGCATGTTTCTGTATCAGCTTTTTGTGACAGCAAGTTGCTTTTGTAACAGAGGGGCACAGAATCTGGAATGTTCCGCAGTATGGCTTTAAATCTGTTAGAACAAATAAACTTTTTTTCCTAGATACACCAGGATAACCATACAGTCTCGAAACAGTAGAATGTATAAAAATGTCAAATGCTTTATTTAAAATGGTGAAATCCTTTCCAAATACTTGACATGTATTTGATTATTAATACTTCTTTTTCACTATTTCAATTTGAACGCTCGGTCTGAAGGAGGCCTTTGTTGCTGCTTCCGCCTTAAAGCAACAAATGAGAGAGACAAACCATTTTTCACACTTTTTTGTACAAATGTTTTAATAATATTAATAGTAATAATAATAACCTAAATAGACCAAGGTAAGTCTGTTTTGCCATGTTTCTGCTCATTTCACTGCCTGCTTTCTGAAAATCCGCTCCATTTTTTCTGATTTGCTTCATGTAGTGAGACAGCCATAAACATCTTGTTCATGTGTTACTGGTGGATGGGATTTGTTGGCAAATTTTGTTCCAAGTGATAATAATATGTTCAATTGAATTAATTTTTGAGGCCAAATAATTGCACTTTATACTTATTTGAAAGTGCAAAATGTGAAGTTTTGGACCACGGGTTTGAGGAGTCAATTTCATGTTTTTATTTGTTTACATTTAAGTGTTGTCTGCTCTTAGCCATTTAATTTTGTGGTAGAATAACCATAGATTCATATGAAAGTGGACGTAGCAACATATCAAGTGAGCAGTGTCAGTATTACCTCTCTGCCAACTCTAAAATTCTGGTTACATGTTCAGTTTAAGGGTCAACTAATCTAATCTATTGTACCATTGAGTCTTTTATAAAAGTTTCAACTTGCTATAAAATATGCTTTTCAAAATGTCTTCAAATTTGGACTATCGCAAAAGAAAAAATCAAATCTGTCCACCATAGATTTGACTATAGATCGTACCTGGACGACTGAGGGATCACACAGACAAAGATGCACTATGTAACTTTCCTGGTGGTAGTTCTGCCACCTGTTTGTCTCCAGGAAGATGTTATTGCTTTGCTCAGAATGTCCCACAGTATGGCATTAAACTAGCGAATCTTGCACTTATTAAATTAATGCAAGATTAAATTATTTTTCTTCTTTCGTAATACTTTGAAAAACATGCATTCACACCTCCACAGATCTGACCTGTAACTTGGTCTCAGTGTCTCCCATAGATTTTGTTAATAGATTATAGAGGCAGAAATGATTTTTATTTGAATAATCTCATTGAATTTGTGGAGTATAAACGTCACTGCTTGCATATATTTAATCTTTAATCATCATTTTGGGCCTGTGTCGTGTCTTATATAAGTTTATGATAATACTATGAGCAACAAAGTCTAAGTTTGTTATGGTAATATAGTCCAGGTTGTTCTTAGAATATGAGGGACCACCATAGTCTCCTGTATTAATGGGAAACACTATGGTCTAATGGCATCACCTACATGTTTCCATGGAGATCATTTTAATACTATACTGTGGAACATATAGTGCACAGATGAGCCTCATGATCTTTTTATTTTTTATAATTTTAATTTGTTATCAATTCATCTTATCAGTCGTAGCAGTTAAACATCTGGTGCATTTAAAACAATTGAAATTTCTAGCTTTTTTTGGCATTGGGGAAATCTTCCAAGAACAATTTGCTCCGTTCACTTTTTTCTAGTTTATGGCATTTCTAGCACACTGTGACCTTTTTATAGGAATCGGACACAATTTAATTTCTGCATTCTTGAACCTTTAGGTCAATGGCCTTTTTTTGTTTTGGCGACTGTACAAAGCTTTGTATCATATGCGTGTGAATGTATTTCTTATCAAATGTTATTCATGAATAAAAACGTCTTTCAAATGAATTTACAGTTTGATTTTGAGTTTTGATTCTTAAAATTTTCCACCAGACACATTGAGCAAGATGTTTGAGATGGCTGTTTTTGAGTAATTTTATGTTGTGTTAATATGAAATAAGTCGGCAAACATGGCAGTGAAATGAGGATCGAAAATGCAAAGAATATTTGTAAAAAGCGCTTATTTTGGACCAAAATTTGGCTTTGAATAATTTATGTTTGATCCCTTTGTCTTCTTACTGTACCTTTAGTGTACCAAACAGAGCATGTAAAGGTGAACTACTGAATTCAGAAAAGTCAATAGTATGAAATATGTCATGACAGTACAGTTACTAAACATGTCTTTATATAGTATGTAACATTAGCATTAGCAGCCCTCCCTGCAATATCACTATATCTTAAGTACATCATAAGTTGATTATTCACAACTAATTGATAATTGAGATGATTAACTAGTTTAGCAATCAAATTATAGTTATCTGGATAACGAAAGACCAATGAATTAAATTTTTAGACCCAGATAAATCTAACGAGATGCCACACGAGGTCATCTTGAACAATGAAAAAAATGAAACAAAATGTGTGTGCTCAACATCAACTAACAAGTTAATCGATTAATTGCATTATTACAAAATCGAATAATCATTTTCTGCAGTAAACATTGGCTCTACAACATGCCATGTGCCGACAGAAGACGTTGTACGACTCAGACAGAGCAAAACAATGACATCAAAATGACATGGGGAAACTACGACTGCAATTAACAATTATTTTGGTAATCGATTAATCTGGAGTTTATTCTTTCGCTTAATCAGTTAGTTGTTTAGCTCATTAAAGTCCCTTGAATATGGGATTTTACTGAACTTGACCAAGATGAAGCTAAAAGATGCAACTGCAGAACATCTTCATAGAGTGTATATATACAACAAGTTTTCATGAAAAACCCAAATTTGAATTCTTTGGGGATATTTTGTGATAAAACTTCTTCCCTAAGCACAAGGTATGTTTTGAATTCAGTCGTTAGTCAAGAAAACAATTATTTCAAAACTAAATTAGTTAACGATGATTTCAATTTATAGACAAAACAGTAGGAATGTAACAATAACCGAAATAATATGTTATATATCGTCAAAAGTCTCACATTAATATCGTGGGCCATCACAATATATCCAAATAACGGTTCTTAAGTACTTTTAAATTGTCAAGGCATTTTAAAAGTAAAAAGTAGCATATTCACAATTTTGTTAGCGTCCACAAAATATTGCAATAAATTGTATATCGTGAACATACGGAGAGATTTGGATATCGCTACATCCCCACAAAAACCCTGACCTTGTGTGGCATCTCTTTAGATTTATCTGTATCAAATTTAGTAAAAATGTTATTCCTTGTCCTTTCGTAATCCAAAAGGACAAGGATTACTCATCGATCCATCAAAAATATTATCACGAGAGACTGACGAGCAAAATAATGGTTAGTTGCAGCCCTAATCATAAGATATTGATATAGATTCATCTCTGAAAAACTCAAAATATCCACTCAATCTGTTTTCATGCCAGTGTGAAGGCAGTGCCAGCTCACAGCAGGGGCCCATCTCCATTCTGAAACCAGTACAATACTCAATAGTACTACCATTGTTGAAATATTTTTATATAATTGGACACTGTTCATTTTCAAATGAAGTTCTGCCGTACTTTACGTTTTTTCCACAATTTTAAGATTAAGATTTTGAAGCAGAGATTTAACTTTTTACCTTTTTGTCAAAGTAAATACTACTACGGGATGTAACAATATTGGCAATAACGTGGTAGCAAAATTGCCTCTACCGCGACGTCGCCAATATCGTTACATCCCTCCTCTCAACATATGAGGGAAAGATTACGGTTCAGAGGGTGAAAGTGCACAGATTATAAAACTTAAAAACAAAAGTAATATTTCTTGAAAGTCCTTAATCCCTGCTTTTAGGTTTGAATCTTAAGTCTGATTTTTGGAGCATATTGAGTTCCTTGACCGCTCCCTCTGCTCCAATTTCAAACACACTGCTGGGATTACACAGAGATGAAACGACTGTAATATTTTATAATCCAGATTTCACTGTCTGAGAGGAGACAAAGGGAGCTTCTAATGTTTAATGTTTAATCAACCACAGTCCTGTATGAACCAAGATATATGGAATTTTATAGCAAACAAAAAAAGTTAAATAACTTTTACATTTTAGGTACAGATTGCTTAGAAAAGCCCTTTGCTGTGTTGACAGCACCACAAACCCTGGGCCTTCTCTCAGTGAACTTCATGATGACGTCTCCTGAAATGGTTTTCACTTCACAGCTGTGCCACGTCAGGGTTCATTAGTGGAATGCCAAGAGTGTGCAAAGCAGTGTTTGTAATGCAATAATGTATGTTTGTTCATCTTAAGCATATTTGATCTTTAAGGCAGTGTAGGATCAGCCATAACATTACGAGCATCTTTACATCACCACATTTATCCCCTAAACCAGGTGCAAGTGAACATTTGAAACCACAAGATGGTGTGTTAGAAGGAACTGGGAGAGTAATTGTGGATAGGCACCTACACATAATTGACATAAAGATATGAAAATGTTATTACAAGTTCTGTGTCATTAAAAATATATGCTGGGCGTGGGGAGCTTGTTTTCACTATATTCTTAAAGTTCTCTAAAAAGGTAAAAGTAAAAAAAAAAAAAAGTCAAAGGTTTGGCCTATATCACCACATTAGTCTTTACATTAATGTTCAATAGTTTATCTATACTGCTACACCTAGGACCAGTTTATTTTGGCTCTGAAGGTTACGGAGGAAATGTCAAAACTGGAACAAAATCCCCTGTTGTAAAGCTCATTTAAAGGAGCACTGTGTTACTTCTCTGGTGGAGGATCTTGATTGTCTGGATGATATTGCTTTGCCTGGAATGTTCCACAATATTATTAAACTAGTCCAAGTTACACATTACATACCATTTTATATTGTTATAATTTGTGACATGAACCTGTCCAGGGGCTGCAGGGGGAAGCTAGTATTTTGCTAAAACCTGGCAGCTGACATATTCATATATCAAATCTGTGGAGAGGCAAGCCCACTCACTCACTGTATAGGCTTTTCAATTAATGTTTTTCAAGGTACTTTTAGCAATACAAATATTTGTGATTGAATAAATGCAAGATGGAAAAGTTCAAGTCCATACTGTGGAACATCCAGGTAAACCAATTACATCTCCATGGAGACAACCAGCTCTGTTGCCAGTTCTTTTTTCACACAATATACACAAATTTCTATACTTGTCTGACTGAGATCCGGACTAAATATTTTGTGTTGTGGATTGATATATTTAGTTCAACACATTTTCGGAAGTTATTCTTTCTAGCTCCTGTCCCTATCTGAGAGAAGTACACCTGCACACTGTACATTCTGACGATGACCATTTTAATAATCTCTTCTTTTCATTTCAGGTGCTGCTGTAGTGAGCCCTGATCCTACCCCAGATGACTCCACCTCTCCTGCTGTCCCCCCCACTGCCTCTGACCCCCTCCAGCCTTCAGAGGGGGCCAAAGAGCCCAAAGCAGGCAGGAAGAGCAGCACGAAGACCGGCGACGATTCAGACAGCGACTTCGAATCAGACCCTCCGTCACCCAAAAGCAGCGAGGATGAGGAGGGGGAGGAAGAGGAGGCACTGAACAGCGAACACGGAGAAGATACCGAACCGGAGAACTTAGGACAGCACCCCCTACTGATGGACTCCGAGGAAGAACACAGCTCCGATTCGGATTGCGAGACTGGCAAAGTCAAGACGCGCTCAAAGAAAAGTACAAAATCCTCAAATGTTTCCAATCAAGCTGGGGTGAGTTTGATGACACCGCCACAATCTCCGGAAAAGGTAGTTGGAACGTTAGCCAAAAATCAAGATAGCGTCGACGTTTTCGGAGCTGTGCCGTTTCCAGTCGGAATAATGCACAGCACTTCAGATATTTTCTCACAAGCGCCTTTCCGCCAAACTAGCCATGAACAACAACAACAAGTGGACGATTTCGACGTCTTCACCAAAGCGCCGTTCAACCGGAATCTCTCCAAATCCGGGACGCTTCCGATGGGGCAAACTCCGCCCATCTCCCCTGAAGGCGGAATCGATATTTTCGGATTTTCGCCTTTCCAACCTGGACCCAACACACCTTCGACACTCCCGACTACGTCACGGAGCGCAGAGGATATCTTTTTCCGGCAGTCTTGCGATGACTCGAGTCCGCAGCAACAACGGTTAAAACAACGTAGCCTCCAAAAACTATCGTCACGGCAACGAAAAACTAAGCAAGATCCGAGTAGCGGCGCAAGCAATGGAAAAAGGCACCACGGTACGCCTACGGGAACGAGAAAAAACAACAAACCAACATACCGAACACCGGAGAAGGTTAGGAGACACAAAAAAGTCGGAAGGAGGGATTCGCAAAGTAGCAACGAGTTCCTTAGCACGTCCGACTCGAAGGAAAACATAAGTGTAGATGTGACAATGGCGGAGGGGGACGAGAAGGCCGCAACCATGCCCACGGAGGACGCCATCTTGGATCCGTTCGGGGCAAAGCCGTTCCATCCCAATCTCGGTGATGGGAAATCAGAAAAGTCGTGGAGCGGAGAAGCTAAAATAATCGATGATTTTGGGGCAGTGCCGTTCGCGGAGTTCGTGCCGCCGCCGCAGCAGCAGCAGCCTGTGGAGTTAGACCCGTTCGGAGCAGCACCTTTTCCCTCAAAACAATGACTTTATTAAAAAAACAAAATGTCTTCCCTTCTTTACGCGTTTTTCTACATGGATTGTGACTGTCCGTGTTGCTTTTTAATGAACTTTTTAATACAACCCTGTGGAGATGACTGAGTGTTAAATGTGTAAAAGGACCATTTTTCTGCCTCATGCTGCATTTTTAGCGCTTGTCAAAGTGGAAGTATTGATGGGTAATATTTGACTGTGGATTGTAGACAGTTAGTTTGGACTGTTTTGAGGCCACAGTTGTAATCACTATATTAGAGATTGTAAAAAGGAGCCTAAAGCCCAGGGTGGCTCATTCATTTTGACCACAAATTTACATTTTGGCCTTTTTGTTTGTAAATGAAGCCAATAATGTATTTGGTTAGCAAAATATATATTCTAAATATATATATATATGTGAAATATTTAGACATTTTGTTGTAGTTTTAATTTTTTTTTTAATACACAGAAATATTGCCTCAGTGAAAACTGACAAAAATACATGTGAAATGAACATGAATGCAAACCGCACATGGGATCCAGTCTGTCAGGAAACTCCTTCAACAAAAATTGACTTTTTATTTATAATGAACAAGTTATTTATTTTTTATGGAAACATTCAGTCCAAAATTTTTACTTCTTATAGACATTTTTTTTTGTTCCAGTTTGCCTTGATGAAAAGCCTCTTTCAAAAAACACCCCATCAATCATATAAATTAGGATTTATTTATACTTAGCATCAACTCTATTAAACTAATAATGCCTTACACTTGTAATGTGCTTTAGACGCTTGTACACTGTAGTCATTATTCATTCACACCACACTCAGTGGTGGTATGCCACTACAGTGGCCATAGCTGCCCTGGGGCTGACTAACAGAACCGAGGCTGCCAATCTGTGCCATCGGCCCTTCCGAGGCTCCGACCACCACCAACACTCACTCACACACCACATTCATACCAGGCAGTGTGGGTTAAGTGTCTTGCCTAAGAACACAAATACAGAACTTGGTCCAAGCAGGAATCAAGTGCCCTACAGCACTGACTCACTGTCGCTCTTTGGTTTCAAACAGTCCAAACTAACTGAAACGTGATGTGTTTGAGCTCTTGCCTTGCCCTTGTTTTTCTTGCACCATAATGCCTTATACTACCACGTACCTCCTTCTGTCAGTCCACAAAATCTGAACAAAATGGGAGTGTGGGACTTTTGGGAGGCGCCGAAAATAACCACTTTTTAGTTTGAATGGGCCTTTACTCTATGCATTATTCAGACCTGTTTTAATATTACTGAACCAGAAGGGATCGTTCAAAGTATTGGTTTTGAGTTTGGAGGTAGCATCGCCTTGTGTTTCTCTATGTAAGATTTTTGTATGAACTCGACACATTGTTAAGAGTTGAAATAAAACTCAAAAGGCACAGAAATCATTTTTTTGTCCTTTTAGCTGTTTCTAAATATTGTTTTCAGTCATGAATGATTCTCCTATTGTGGTTTTGTTTATAAAACTGCGTAGCCCTATAGATGGATCGAAACATGCTATTTATTAATCATCTAGTAGAGTTGTCAGGTATTGAAAATCAGATACTAATCAATACTAAAACCAGTATCCAAACTAGATACTCATTTAAGCAGTGTCCAGATACTAATCAATACTAAAACCAGTATCCAAACTAGATACTCATTTGAGCAGGTGTCAATACTAAAAAAGTCACATTCACAGGACAGAAATGAACCTTTCCTGAACAGCTTTAGAATGATCTTGGGCTGTATCTTTCACAAGTATAAGACACATAGACTAGTACACGCCCATGGACCACTATGGAACCTACTGAACGACTGAGGGATTACACAGGTAAAAGAAAGTACTATTATTTAATGTTGAAAATCACATTCTATTGCCTAAATAAAAAGTCGGCATTGAGTATCGCGCCTATTAGTATCGAAATCGAGTTTGAAATTTTAGTATCATGACAACACTATCATCTAAGCAAGTCATTTTTATCCTCTTGTTTTTCTATTACCGACCTCATGTGGCTGTAGTTGGTATTGCTTCTCCCGCTTGCAGTGGTTAAGAATTGTGTATTTAATAAGAATAACGGATACGCTTTTTAATATGGCTCGTGTCAGCATGAAATTGCAAACCTGAAATGGAAAACTAAATAATATTGTGGACTGTAGGCTGAGGTTGAAGCGATGAGATAACATACCAAGTTAAAGATGCATTCTGTAACTTTTCTGGTTGACTTGATTGAATTTTATTGCTTTGCCTGGAATGTTCCTTAATATGGCTTTACACTTTTCTATTTTAAAATTTACTGATGCAAAAACAAAAAGCCCAACTTGGAAAAATATGCTTAGTATTCTGGGCGGGGTTGCCTTTCCATAGATCTGACCTGTAACTTGGCCTTGTTTCCATGTAGATAAGTTAATGTCATTTTTTCATTCAAATACCAAACCTACATATTAACAAATGACTACAATATTCAACAAAAATACAACAGAAAATACATTTTAACCAGTGCTTGTTAACTTTATTTAGTGTCAAGTTTTAACCGTTCAGAGATTCAAAAGTCCACATTACAAAGGCCCTACTGTACAAAAGAGCTGTACAATTTGAAGCTTAACCAAAAGGTGACAATATATTTACAAAACATACAAATACTTGCATACAATAACTTAACACACACTGCATTACTGCTACTTAGAGCTTCAAACCACTGAAATGAA
Source organism: Periophthalmodon schlosseri (assembly GCA_000787095.1). Taxonomy (NCBI): domain Eukaryota; kingdom Metazoa; phylum Chordata; class Actinopteri; order Gobiiformes; family Gobiidae; genus Periophthalmodon; species Periophthalmodon schlosseri. The sequence continues at coordinate 19,502 of KN483796.1, read as the reverse complement.
TGGGCGCAAGAATACATAGAAAAAGTAGTCCCAATCCTTTTGAGGAACCTTATAATACATAGAGAACTACTCCCATGTAACATCAAACTAATACCATTATAAACCTATCACTCATGGAAAATGAAAAAAGAAAAGGTCAGAAAGGTAGTATTATAAAGAAAAAAAATACAATTCTGTACAGTCAAAAGGCTGGACACAAGCAAAGCCTATTGGACAGCTTTTCTTTAGAATAATAAAAAGATGTTCAAAGTATAGCATTTACAAGGATTTAAATGGCCATTCTATAAATAGGAATACAATACATTACCAGCTATTGTTCTAAGCCTCATTCGCACTGGTTCAACCCCTAGTAAATATGTAAAAATAAATCTAAACGTAAAATGATATTAAAGAGGCAGTATTATCCTCCTATGGGGTATAACTGCTAATACATATTTAGATCACCACGTTACCACCACCTTTTATTGTTTTGGAAATACTATATTCACAACTCCCCCTTCAGCGAGCATCCTGCCAATGAAACTACTGCACATCGCATCAGGTCAGTACAAGCTGTAGTGTATTGTTTTATATCATGCTTTTGTAGCGCAGGAGCGCTGTGGATTGTGGGTGGAACCTTGTACAGACTTGTACCACTAACCTGAAGGAGAATTCGAATGACATCTTAAACCTCTTCAGGCATGTTTTTGATGAGAGAACAATGCTCTAACATGGTAGGAAGCTCAAAACAATCGATTTTACATAACTCTCAAAGAAAAATGACTGGAAAATGTGTCCAAGCTTTTGACTGGTGATGTTCACAATGACACTTACGTTGACCTGTCACTTTAATCATTGCACTAAATAGTAAAAGAAAATTCAAATCTGTCAACTGGACAAAAAGTTGTGATTAGGTTGTGCTACAGCTAAAACTTAAGACATTTAAGATCTTTGGTTCGATAAAGCAGGTTTTTGTATACATAGTATGAATTGTAGAAAATAATACCATTCAGTGTCCTGTGCAAATGATTAGGTTCCCTTTTGTAGGACCTGATTTGCCTGTGTGCAGTAGGGGGCGCTCAGTTTTAAACCAAAAAGCTATAAAGTTGAATGGTGGGTTTGAATGGACATGAAGTAGGGAGTATAAAAACTATTATTTGTGCTACAATCGGTTAATGCTTTACCACTTTTGGGAAAAATTTCAAACTTCAAATTCAAGTTCATCAATTATTTGGCATGATTTGAATGACAAAAACATGTAAAGGTGGTTTCAGTCGAGCTTACAGGCACTTGCATGTTCTGAAAACTTTGAAATTGTGCTAAAAATATTTTATAAATGAGTACTATCCAATCCAATGCATTTGAGCAATTTTAACTGGATAGTCGTCAGTCAGGGCACAGGGGACAGTGACACAGCGAGTTAAGTGTTTTCCAACTAACCAGATAGTTTGCTGTTCCATCTTTACTAAATTTGGACAGCCCCTTTAAAATGATAAATTGGAAGCTACATTTGGCTAAAAAAAATACCCACACCACTTTGAAGACCAGAAAAAAAAGAAAAAAAAATCCTGTTTGGTATAAATTATTTTTGCAATACTTTAAAAATGCAGTTCTCTTTGATTCGCAGGCACTTCCAGTAGTCTTTTTAACCTCTTGCTACCTTCCCTACTTTATGAACCTTATTTTGCAGCTTCACACTTTTAAACACATTAAGC